>NC_061161.1:59498941-59511441 GCF_022113875.1 Hydra vulgaris
ATACATGACGAAAAAATGAATTGAATTGATCGATTTTTTTTGTGTAAAAACGTGTCGTCATTAACAAGCGTCATTAACATTAACAAAATCATTTATTCAAAAGTTTAAAAAAACTTTTTTTTTTAAATTTTTATTGACGTCACTTATTGTTGAGTTCAGATTTTTCAATATGTTTAATAAATTATTTTATTAATTTATTTTTATTGTTCGAAAATTCTTTATTTAGGTTTTTGCTGTTTATCTTAAGTTTGGAAAGTTACAAAGAAATTCGCATATTAATAAATATTATACTTTAAAACAACTTTTTATAATAAAAAATTTATTTATACAGCAAGTAAAGTAAACCGAAGATAACAACCAAAATAATCAAAAATAAAACTTGCAATGAAACATATTATCTATGTTATGTTTGCGTAAAACATAAAAGAAGATAATTAAATAATATTATAATATTACTAATTATTAGCCAATATTTATAAATACAAAATTTTTCTTTTAAATTTACAAATACAAACATTACGTAGATATTTAATGTATATTTGTAAATTAAAAAAATAATAATAATTTTGTATTTAAATATATTTCTTATTTAAATACCTAATTTACTAAATTTTTAAGTATTTAAATAGTTATATATTCAATTTTTTTTTTTTTTTTTTTTTGTATTAATTCACCTTCTTAAGGCCGAGAAGACCACTACAGACAAGGAGGCTACTTATTTGTGGTTATATAACCCTCTTTCAACTCTATAACTCCGAAACACAAACCTTGACGAACAAGGCCGCTGCGCAGAGAAACGAGTTGAGCGCGGTACTACCAGGGACATGGTGGGGATTGAACTCGGAACCTCTCGCTTATAAAGCGAGCGCTCTACCGCTACACTACTACCGCATTTTTATAATATATTTATTCAGATAATAAATATAATTTTTCAGAGTTAATTGTTTAAACCTGTATTTAAAAAGCGAATTACGCAATTAAAATAGATCAAAATTTCAATGAAATTTAATAATTTATTAATTAAAACTGCAAACAATTGTCTTTTGTTCTTTTTTTCTCTCTACTGTACAGCAGCCATTTTTCAAAACGCCTTTTGTTAAAAAAAAAAAAAAAATTTTGACAATTTTACAATGTCTAGATGTCCGCAAACGTTATTGAATATATTTTCAAAGAGTTCTAAAGCGTTTTACAAAGAGTTTCTTCTAAAAGTTTTTTTTAAATGCACTTTTTTAGAAATACGTAATTAAGGCGTTTTGAAAAATGGCTGCAGTATACCAAAAACAAAGAGAAGAAGCGATTTAAATTTTAAAAGATTGCTCTTAATGAAACAAGTTGATTAATTTAAACAATTCTAAAATTGAACAATTAAAAAATTTAAAAAGTTGATTAATTTAAACAAGTTGATAAATTAAACATATAAAAAAGTGGAAAAAATAATCCTGCTGTAAATGTAACTTCCAGCAAAAATAGAAAATTTATTTTGATTAAAATTTAATTGCAGAATGTAAGGAACATTTTTTTTTTGTTTTCCCGCACCTAAATTCCCAATTTCGCAAAAACGCTGTATAAAATTTTTTCCTGGGTAACTCCCTGATATATATATATATATATATATATATATATATATATATATATATATATATATATATATATATATATATATATATATATATATATATACATATATATATATATATATATATATATATATATACATATATATATATATTTATATATATATATATATATATATATATATATATATATATATATATATATATTCTTTTGTAGTTGTCTGACTGTTTGACTGTTTATTTCTTTTTTAATAGTTCTAAACTGTTCACAAAAATCTTTTCACAAAACCCTATTAGATTTACCTTTTTTTTCTATAAATATCTGTGCAAAATATATTGATTAATTGATCTACTAAATCGAATTAGAAAAAATGTTTAGCATAAATGCGCACTTATTTTGCAAACATATCACCATGATTGGTTGAAATTTTGACAATTTTAAATTGAGTTAATATTTTTTTCATAATGATGCTATGCTAACATAATTAGTTTTCTTGTGTAGCTTTGTTTACTCCTCATTAGTTTTTGCAATGTTAAGTAGAGTCAAAAATTTGAAAAAAAAAAATTGAAATTTTACATAGGAAATCCATTGTTCTCATATTCCATGGTTTCAAAAGCATACACAGTCACAATCAAAAGTTTGGAACATTTTAAAAATTTGCAGAAAATTCAAAATACTTGTTTAAAAATATTTTCTACATTAAAAATTCTGAGTATTATTATTATATATATGCAAAATATTATGTTATAAACTTCTAAAATTGTTTTAGTCATCGCTTGTTGTTATTTTAGCAAAAAAATGAAAAAATGATTATGGGAAAAACTAATGAATTAACAACAGAAAAACGTGCTCAGATTGTAAATCTAAGTGAACAAGGATTGACTTCTATTGCTGAAAATTTTAATGTAACACATAGCTGCATTATAAAAACATTAAAGCAATATTAAGAAACTAGTGATTTTAAAAGCAAATCTAGAACTGGATGACCAAAGGTGACTACTCAAAGGGCAGATAATTGCATTCATCGTTATACAAAAGCACATCTGTTTGCTAGTGTTACTGAAATTTTATCTGAGATATTATCAACTGGTGTTGCACCAAGTGTTATGACAATTAAAAGATGTTTGTGCAAACAACTTAACTTAAATAGCCATGTTCCAGCAAAAAAGCCTTTCTCAAAAAAAAATTAGAGACTGAATTGCCTTCTGTCTGATATAATATTTAGTGATGAATCGCTAATAGAACAATTGTTGTTCTACAAGCATTAGACGCCTGCCTTGTCAACCATACAACCCCCAGTATTTGTTTTCAACAGTAAAACATTCCCCTAAAATCATGATATGGGGTGCCATTACAGCAAATCAAAGTGGTTGTTTATGTTTTATGCCTCCCTAACACAACAACAAATAACCACATTTATCTTGAAATACTTAAAGAAAAACGAAGTTCGGACTCAACTTATGACTCCTGAATATTTAAAAAAGCTCATTCAGGCTATGTTTACCCACTTAGCTAATAGTTTTAATGCTAAAGGACATCATACCAAATATTAACCTCAAGTATTTAATTCATAAAATATTAACTAATGTTTCAAAGATATCATATTTGTCACTGGTATTGGTTACTAATATATTTTGATAAAATAAATGAATAATTTAATAAAAATTGTGTTTTTTTATGCAATGTTTTTAACTTTTAATCACGACTAAGAATTTCAAAATCAACTGTTGGAATTATTGTAAAATGTTATAAGAAAAACAAAACTGTTAAATAAAATCGTAAAATGGTGGAAAATCAATATTTATATTTAAAAATAAGGCAAAATCAATATTCGACTCAATTCATCAAAGAGCAACTCAGTCACAACAAGATTTAGCTACGAAGTTTAAATGCAATAAAGCTTTCATTAAAAGAGTGTTCAAAAAAAAAATCTGATAGAATACTACAAGAAAAAAATATCAAAAAAGTCGCTTGATGGAGAAATCAAGGCTATTGGATGAGCTAAAAATTTGCTTAAATTAACTAAAAATAAAAATTTATGCATTTTAGAAGACAATAAAACTTACTGTAAAAAGGATCACTCAATGCTTTCAGATAATCAATACTATTATTAGTCGAAACAATATAAAGCTTCTGACAAATTTAAGTACATACAGTAAAAAAATCACTTTTGAGATCCTTGTATGGCAGGCAATTTGCAGTTGAGGTTTTAGTTCTCCTTTCATAAGAAATCTATCTTTGACACCAGATCTATATGTGAGGAAATGCTTAAAAAAAACACTTTTTCCTCTAGTTAAAAATCAAAAATAAACTTCTTCCTCCACTTAAAAAGCACAAATAATCAACTTTATTTTGATCTTGATCTACTATTCCAAAATAAAAATTCTGCGGTATTAAAAAGAAAGAGTCAATTTTGTTCCAACAAATGCTAATCCATTAAACTGTCCTGAACAGCGAGTTATCAAACAGGACAATTGTGAAGGAAATATTTAGGAAATAAGGCAAATGTGAAAACAGTGTTAAAAATTTCTAAGATTTATGGATTAATGGCTACAAAAAAAGTGGCGCAAAACAAATTTGTGGAGATAATGGGGGCTTTACTTTTACTTAATAAAAAAACTTTACTTTACTTTACAAAAAACTTAATTACTTGCACATCCTTAAGTTTAGGCTATATTTATTTTTATTTAAATAAAAATTATTTATGTAAGCATCACTATAAAAAGAGAATCATTACAACTGGTTTATTTGTCTTTGAGAAAACTCAATTTAAAATAGCCAAATTTCAACCGATTATAGTGATAAAGTAGGCTAAAAAATTGCCTGAAATAATAAATGCAAAAAAAAGTTTTAAAATAACTTACTTTTTACACCCGATGCTAAAAAGGAAGGTTATCAATCTCATGCAAGCTCAAAAAAAGGTGTGACATTCTAAGTCACATGTTTTATTTAAAAAATATGTCAAATGTTAAATCCGCCAAAATTAATAAATTTATTGTATTAAGGTTTTATAAAAATGCTCCTTTTGAGTCCGAACATAATCCATTATTACGCTTTGATTTGAAACTTTTAAAGGCAAGATTCAATACCTAACATTCTACGAGAAGGCGACGCATTTTAAAGCTTAGAAATTTTCTAGCTGAAACTTATTTTGTTTTTGTTGTTGTTTTTACTATTATGGAAAAAAAATTTCTTTAATTTTCTTTGTATCGTTCAAAGTCTTGTTATGCATATAAATTGTATTGAAAAATTATTCTCTGAAATGCTTGAAAGCAAAAAATCGACATCCTAAACGAAACTAGAAAATTATTAAAAGAGCACGAAAAAGTATTTGCTTCAATAAAAGCTGCAAACATGAAAATTATTACTGAACAACTTGATAAGAATGATAAAGATAATATTGATAACTCAAATAATATAATTAATATAAAAGAAATTAATAACAAGATAAAAGATAATAGTGAGATATCGAATCATTTTCCTCTATTCCTAAAACTTAATAAAACAAGCTCAGAAAGAAACATTAATATAAAAAAAAAAAAAATGCAATTATAATGAGGCTAATATTAAATTATTTAAAGAACAAATACCATTACTGCATTGGAAAAACATAAATTTTGATGATAACGCAAATAATATTTATAAACTTTTTTCAAAACATTTTTTTCTGTATATGAACTTAATTTCGCTATAGTAGAAAAAACAATAACAACTAAGAATATCAATACATCCTGGATTACTAAAGGTTTTAAAAAATCATCCAGAATGAAACAAAAGTTATACATATATTTTTTAAAAACAAAAACAGCTTCAAGCGAAAAAATCTATAAGAACTGCAAAAACCTATTTGAAAAAATTCGCAAAAATTTAAAGAAAAATTATTATTCCCAATTATTGAGTTATTGAATAAAAAACGACAAAAAGCGCACGTGGCAAATAATTAAAGAAATTATTGGCAAAAATAAACCATGCTCCGGTTTTCTGTCACAAATGATTAGAGTCGATAACAAAAGTTTATATGAACCAAAAACTAAAGCTGAAGAATTTAACAAATATTTCACTGATATAGGACCAACACTGTCTGAAAAAAATCCCAAAGACCAAATCTTTGTTTACTGACTATCTAGAACCCCTGGATAGTTACATTTGTTCAGATGAGTTATCTTCCGAATAATTGTTTGATGAGTTTGAAAGGGCCTTTCAATCTGTTAAAAAAACTAAAGCAATTGGAGCAGATCAAATTAATGGAAACGTGGTTTTAGATTGATTTGAACAACTTAAAGTTGTTCTTTTTTAAATCTTTAGGGCTTGCATCCATCAAGGAGTATTCCCAGAACAATTAAAAATTGAAAAAATTATTCCTACTTTTAAAAAAGGGGATAAACCTGAAATCAGTAGTTATCGCCCTATCCCTGTTCTCTCCACATTTTCGAAAATTTTAGAAAAAATTATGTTTAACAGAATATACAAATATTTTCATGATAATAATCTACTTTACATCAATCAATTTGGTTTCAAGAAAAATAACTCAAATGTACATGAAATTATCCAATTTGTACGTAAAATCTCAAAATCATTCAAAAAATCACAATATTCACTAGGAATTTTTATTGACCTATCAGAAGCTTTTGATACGGTTGATCACCTAGTTTTAATTTATAAACTCAAATACTACGAAAAAAAAAAATTTTTTTTAATGGTTAAAATGTTATCTATCTAACCGAAAGCAATTTGTACCATTTAACAATGATTATCAACCCTTTTTTCTTAATATAACTTGTGAAATCCCAAAAGGTTCAATTCTTGGAACTCTTCTTTTTTTAATTTATATAAATGACTTAAATAAAGCTTCAAAACTAAGAAGCATTATGTATGCAGATGATACAAGTTTGTTCCTTTCTAACTATGATATCGATGAACTTTTTAAAACAGTGGACAAAGAACTCAGACATATATCTAATTGGTTCAAGTGTAATAAGTTAACCTTAAATACTAATAAAACAAAATGGTTTTTATTTTATTCGATTAGAAAAAAGCGATTTCTGCCATCAAAATTACCTCAAATCTTTATCAATCAAAAGGAAATAAAAAGAGATTTTGTTACAAAATTTTTAGGTGTTTATCTTGATGAAAACATTACTTGGAATCACCAATCATGCCAATATTGCTTGGGGAAGTACAGAAAAACGTAAGTTGCAACGTCTTTATCTCCGTCAGAAACGCGCAATCCGTATAATCAATTTTGCAAATCGCTTCTCTCATTCGTAGCATTATTTTATTGAAATGAGAATTCTAAATATTTACGACTTAAATGTATTTAATATTTTATGTTTTGTTTATGTGGATAAATAACTTATCCCTACACTCTCGCGGAAAGTGTGGACATAAAACTCCACACTAAGTGTAGAGGCCGTAATTTGCACAATTTTGTGGAGTTACTATTTCAGAAAAATTGATTTGAGTGAAAATTCTATAAAAATTAAAAGATTGCACATTAGTGTGGAGTAAAATAATGTGCCTGAAACGCGTGATATAAATTAAGCCGCCATCACGAGCATTTATAGAGTTTAAAAAGTTTTAATTATTTTTAAGAAATTAGCATATTTTAAGAATGTTTTTATGTTATTTTTGCAATAAAGGTTATAATAGTATTTCTGAGTTAAGGGTTAATTTACAGCGACATAAAGATAACCGACAATTATTTAAGTGCATAAGTTCGTTTTTAGTTTTGTTTAATTTTATTAGACATTTAAATACTCACCACCAAATAAACACAGAGAGAGTCAGTGAAGCAGCTGCATTTATAGAAGAAAATCCAGAAAAATTGTTTCTATGTGACAATTCTGCCCCTTGTATTAACCAATTAAAAGATTCATCTCCTAATCTAGATGTGGTTTCGTCTGTAAATAGTTTAGATTTTTTGCAGGATTTTAAAGATGAAGGAGCATCACTTGTAACACAACTTCGTGCAAATAGCAGTATACCTTATGGTATCATACCTACAATAGTCCAGTCATATAATCATATGGATAGATCACTATCATCTTAATTTAAAGAAGAATTTAATAAAAGTTTATTATTAGCTAGTATTGATCGTGCAGTTATTAACCAAATTTCACAAGAGATGCAACCCAAATAAGAACTATGCAATAATCCTCTTGATTTTTTATCAACACGTTATCGCATTGACTCTTATTTTGCAGGGCATCCTATTATGGTTCAACCTGAAAGTATCTGCTATATGCCACGATTAGAGTCTCATTGTGGGCATAGCAAATTTGTATATGATAAGTTCCAATATGTTTCTATCAAAAAAACTATATTTAATTTGTTACAGAATGAGGCTTATGTAAAAGCGTTTCTGGAGAAAAAGTGTACACCTGGTGTCTTGACTGATTTTTCAGATGGAAGTCGTTTCAAAGAGCATTACCTCTTTAGTGATGTCTCCAAAATTTCCCTTATGATCCAATAAATATATATATATATATATATATATATATATATATATATATATATATATATATATATATATATATATATATATATATATATATATATATATATATATATATATATATATATATATATATATATATATATATATATATATATATATGATATATATATATATATATATATATATATATATATATATATATATATATATATATATATATATATATATATATATATATATATATATATATATATATATATATATATATATATAAAAATAAAAAAATGTTTTATAAATACCAATATGAACTAAAATATACAAGAAATACATAACCAGTCAAAAATTTGTAAAACAAAAAACCATTCAACAAATTAGCAATATGCTAACAACAATGAAAGGACTAATAATAGAAAAAAAATATTAATGCTAATGTGTAAACATAATTAGTGTAGTGATTAAGTAATAAACATCTCCTCAGAGTCGCGTCTATTATTACTGGCGTTTCGATGAGGATCAGCATTTATAACTAGTTTATCCCGTCAGAAAAACGTCATCGCCACTTATGCTTAACCCCGCGACTTACGCCTATTCCATACTGCAGTACAAAAGGACTCACTACAAATAGCCAAAACCCAACCAACCCCAAATTTGTAAAGCACCAATATATTTTTTTTTTGATATGATATAAAAAGTATAGATTTGCTGAACAAACAAAAATAAAAATAAAAATAAAAATAACTAAATAAAACACTTACCGTACCACCAAAAGAAAACATGAAAACAAAATAAATTAAAATTCTAATAGAAACATAAAAATATTAATCAATTTATTTTAAGGAATAAAACCATAAAGGTATTATTAGCATAAACAAGCCCAAGGTAATCAGAAAGCAAACAAAACAATACCCTTAAATAAACTCTAACGCTGTCATAGATACCTCATTCGAAATATGATAATCAATCAAAAGTGTAGGAAAATGAGTAACCCGCGAAACCCAAAATCATAACAATAATAGAATAATATATGATAGCGAAAAAAAACGTTGCACAAAAACCTTAAAAGTGTAAGCGACATATATGTAAACATTAAATGAAGGATATAAAAATATTCTCTGAATAATAATAAAGATAAAAATTGTGCATGTGAAAATTAAAACAAAGCTGAGTAATGAATGCAAGATAATATAACATGAAAGTTTCTGTAAACAATAATAATATGAAAATCAGAAGATAAGTAAAATATTAATAAATATACCAATAAGACTAAATAAATATTGTAATAAAACCAGATAATTTTAAGCCAAATGAGTGGCTAAAAAATTAGTTGTGGGTATTATAACAATGATATAAATCGTGATATAAAAACGATGTAGAAAGCGGGAAAAAAAAATTGTTAAAAAGTGAAGTTTTCTCTACGGTCCGAACTAAAAGAAACTTTAAAACCATATCTAAATCACTTTTAATTTTTTAGACTTTTAATTATTTCGTTTTTCGACATTGTAATATGTGCAGGCTGGTTATGAAGACAGCAAAATAGGTTAGATATGAGTTAACTTACATATACACTCGCATATACTAAAATATATGTATATACATACTTATTCATACAAAGATACAGGTACACATACATATATACATATACGCGTTCACATTGACATATTGGTACGTACATGCAAGCAAATACAAATACAAAATACATTGTACAAGTAGTTTTTTTTTTTTTTAATACTTATATTATTTTTTGTTTTAAAACTAAAATATAAGTTAAAAAATCGTATTATAAAAAAAATATTAAGCATGATATAATATATCATGTTTAATAATATGCTTTTATGAAAAAGTAAAAAAATCTACAATGAAAAAAATCTAGAACATTCAGTCTAAATGGTTCATGATATACACACTCAATAAAAAATTCCTTTTTTTAAGGGAAAAAATAAGGAAATAATATCTCAAAATCAGCACTGGTAAAGATTTCCTAAAAACAAGGAATTATAATTTTAAGGAAATAGTTTTTCTTAAAAAAGTTTCCTTAAAAAAGGTAAATAATTAAGTAAATAATTTCCTTAAAAATAAAAAATGTAATTAAATAATCAAAGGGAATTTGTCCTTTAATTGAGAATTGTAATTAAGGCAATTTTTCCTGCAATTAAGGAATGTAATTTCGGCAATATTCTCCCACATTGAGGATTTTAATGAATGCAGTTTTTACTGACATTAAGGATTATAATTAAAGGATAATTTCCTGACAACAACAAGGGTTTTGAATGCGTTTTTTGTTTTTTATATAAATATAAATAAGAATATAAATAAGGCAATTATGTTTCAAAAAACAATATTAAAGAATTGTTTTAATCGCTTACATTCAAAAAACAAGACAATTCATTCAAAAACACAAGACAAAATTGTGTCATTTGGCAACCCTAAGGTTATTATTTTGAAAGATGTACTAAAGCTAAATAACAAAATAGTTGCACGCCCAAGATTCAAAAAATTATCGAAAAAAACAAAAAACGCATTCAATAAATTCACAAATCACAAAAAGTGATAATTGTACAGCAAAATTACAATAATAACTTATCGGAAAACAAGTCGCAAGATTACAAGTAATAAAGTAGACAAAATTGTTTAAACAACTAAATATTACCCAACAAAATAAATTGATACAATATTATAACTATGCAAGAGCAAAATAACGCAGTCACTTGTATTGCCAAGTATTTAAGTGAATACAATGTAATAAATGCATCACATGCATACAAATTTAAAATGTAATTTACACAGTCAAATATTTGTGTAAATACAATTTAACAACTGCAGCATGAGTATACAATGATTGAAATTTTGGCCAATTATGCAGCCAAAAATTCTTTTATTCATTTAACTATGTCAAGCTTTCAGTCATCATCAGTGGTGATCACTAGTTAATATATCTTACAGTTGAAAAAGTCGAGCTACATTGTTAATAGTGCCAACCAATCGTTCCTTGGCAAAGGTTAAATTATATTTAATGTTGCGAAAGTTTCTCTAAACCGTAAGGATACTCCTAAAGTCCAAAACACCTTAAACATCTAATCCAATTGTTCCTCAATCAAAAATTCAATCAAGCAAACTTTTCCATTGCACACCACTCTCCAAGTGATTTTGTTGAGATCATTCGACAAATGTTTAAGGTACAGTTTGGGATAAGCGAACATCTATAGAATTGCCGGTGCTAGACTAAATATAAAACAAAAAGTACATGTAATACGAATAGGACATTTCCGATTTCATGTATATATATATATATATATATATATATATATATATATATATATATATATATATATTTATATATATATATACATATATATACATATACAGTAAAATATAATTGAGATATTTAAAAAGATCGGATTTCAAATAGAGATTCAAACCAATTTAAACAGTGTTAATTTTCTTGACGTAACTTTTAATCTTCAAAAAAACTCCTACCAACCTTTTAAGAAACAAAATGACCAACTGCTCTACATCCACACCGAATCAAACCACCCGCCCCAAGTTCTTAAGCATATCCCTTTCTCATTAATGATCGATTATCGCAAAATTCTTCCAATGAAAAAATATTTAACGCTTCAAAAACAGAATACGAAGAAGCACTTAAACAAAACGGTTTTAAAAACTTTAACTTAAAGTACAACCCAAAAAATAAGACACCTCCCAAAATAAAAAGAAATCTAATTTGGTTTAACCCACCCTACAATAAAAGCGTCTTCACCAATGTTGGCCAAATCTTTTTGCAATTAATAGATAAACGTTTCCCACCTTTAAATCCATTACATAAACTATTCAATCGAAACACTACAAAAAATAGCTACAGCTGCTCAAACAACATTTCAAAAATTATAAAAAGCCACAACAAAAAAATAAATTTAATTAACACCATCGAAAATCTCCCTTGCAATTGCAAGCAAAAATAAATTTGCCCGCTAAATAAAAATTATAGAGATGTACTAATTGTATAATTGTACTATTTATATATATATATATATAAATTAGTAGAAAATCACTTAACAAAATCTTTTGTTAAGTGATTAATTAATTTTTATAGTATTACTATACTATATTTTACCACATATATGTGTTTGGGCCATACACAATGGTTGTGTATGGTCCATACACATACATGTGGCCTTCAATGCCGAATCATGGGGCTAGGACATTTTCTTAGAGGACCTTTTTTTTTTTTATAGTGATTTTCAGGCTCTGGCTTATAAAAAAGCCCCCAAAAACAAAATAGTCCCGGGCCCCAAGAAGTTTTAATCCGCACTGGTGGTTTTTATATAATTATACCAGCTTACTCAATTTTTCTAATACTCTATAACAATTGGGAAACAATTTACTGTTTTCTTAAAATAAAAATAACAATAATTTTTGTAAATAAATAACTTTTTAAACATAATGTATCTTTATCATTATCAGCGCCATT
>NC_061161.1:59516441-59526441 GCF_022113875.1 Hydra vulgaris
AAGAGTATAAAGTATATACTTCAATAATATTGTTGTATATAGTTTTGTATATAGTATTTGTATAGTATTGTATATAATATAGTTGTATTATAATACAACCATAAGTTAATATAGTATGGATATATCATAGAGTTTTGTAGTATGACAATAAATAGCTAATAAGGTAACTTAAATTATTTACTAAATTATTGTCTTACTACAAATCAATATGATATATTCATACTAATATGGATATATCATATAAAATCGTTAAGTTATCTTAAAAACTCTCATATATATCATTAAATTATCTCAATAACTATTTATTATCATACTACAAAACTATAGGATATATTCATACTATAATACCTTATGGTTGTATTATAACACAATTATATTATATACAAACTAAAACATATATACTAAATTATATAAATACTTTAATTGTATACATATAGAACATAATAAAACTATATTTTATAAAAACTAAAACAGGAAGAGCGACCATTGTATTACTATGGTCGTTCTCCCTTTTTAGCCAGGTTATAAGAGCTCTCATATCTATATAATATCTATATTTTCATTCTTTATCTATATAGTCATATTATCATTCTATATAATGGATGGTTCGCTCTAGAGTGAACCATCTAATACCATATAAGAGAGATCTCTAGAGAGCTCTCCGTATATATAATACCAAATAAGAGAGCTAGCTCTCTTATATGGTATTCAATTTAAAGTAAACCATCGATTATATAAAATGTATATATATATATATATATATATATATTTTTTTTTACCTTAAAACAAGCTTATGTAGTACTTCTATATTTTTGGTAATTTTAATAATATATTATCCATATACTAACATACGTTAAGTTGTTTCTTAAATAATATAACTATAACCTTTTTTTATACAACAACAATGTCGATATATTATTGTTCAACAATAACAACAATTTGTTGTTACTGTTAAAAAGTAGGTTATAGCTGTATTTTTTAAGTAAATAACTTACGTATAGCAGTAAAATATAAGTATATAATTTATTGGCAATATAAGTATATAATTTAATGGCAGTAACAAACAAAATCTGAAATCTTTTACAATAATTAAAACGCCATTTTTTAATATTAGATGAATTAAAGTTACGCAAAAACGTAAGTCAGAAAATAGCAGACGAAACTTTTCTTGTGTAAAGTTTGCTGAGCTTTTTTTAGGAAAATTTTGTGAATACCGTTTTTTTGACTTTTTGCGTAAGTAAAAACTTAAGCAAAAACTTAAGAATATCGTAAGTTTTTGCTTTGTGAATATGACTTTGCGTAACTTTGAACTTACGCTAAAACTTACGCAAATATTTGACTTACGAAAGAGCTGTGAATAAGCTCCCTGAAACACAAATCATTTGTAATTGGTACAGGAAGACCAGATAGTCAAAGTTTTGGATAGTTTTGAAATAAGAAGTCAACATAAGTTATACAAATATCATTGTTAACTAAGTAATAAGCGCTTGTTCAGACTTAATATCGTGTTGACAAAAAATAGCGTAATCTCCCCCAGTTTTTAAATGATCTTTACAATTTCATTTTGATTTATTAATATTATTAAAGTGCACTCTAATCTGTGGTAGTCAAATAACATTTTAAGATTTTGTTTCCTGGACATGTTTTTGTATGGTTTTTTCAAAAAAACCATAAAAAAACATGTCTGTGATAATTGTCTTGTAACAATAGAATTTTAAAATCCGAGCAAAGTGCTAAGAGTCATATTTGGGGCAAAAGGGTAAAATTGAGATGATCTTACTTTATAAAGGCATTAGAGATGTAAGTTACAATTTTATTTGTATGCAATTTATTCTATAAAAATAGAATAGTTCATAAAATGTTTAATTTTATAAACTTTTTTATTTTTGTTGCTTGGTACAATTGTTTGCAGTTGTGGTGCAGTGGTTTGCAGCCGTGGTGCAGTGGTTTGCAGCCGTGGTGCAGTTGTTTGCAGCCATGGTGCAGTGGTTAGAGTTCTGGCTCAGAACCAATATATCTGAGATTTATCGCCGGGTCTAGCCGAATGAGCAATATTTTTAAAAAAGGAGGCGTGAACATCCTAAATAAATGCTCTGCTGCGGCGCTCTGTGATAAGAGCGCACTATGTGTCGCAAAACAAAAAAAATTCTATTTTAATATTTTAATTATTTTTTAACCAATACAAGTTAGCATTAGTTAATAAAAAAATGTTTATTTCAAAATTTTTTTAAATTTGCCTTTTTTAGTACAGGATTTTCAGGGGTAAAAAAACCCGGGTTTTCACAATTTTTTTCATTATTTCACAAATAAATGATACCTTTTGTAACTTAAAAACCAAGAAAAAAAAAAAAAAAGTTTTGATCATTGCTTTTGTGTGTCCGTATTGATTGATTAGACCATGTTACTAAAGAGGTAGCCAGTTTTTTATACTATAATATTTTCTTCGATAAAGAGACTTTTCAGAAATGAAATAATATTCTGGCTATCACTGTAGTAACATGGTATTACATCAATTCATTGTATAGATTTTTTATTAAAAACCGGTTAATTAATAAGTATAAAAAACAATACTAGATGCGGAACGGTACATTTGTTCCTAGTCTATCTAAGTTATATCTTCACGCACACAAATTGTTTTTTACTATGTTTCACAAAAACACTTTTAAGTTTGACATTTTTTTTGGTGTTTTATATGCTTTAATGTTTTTTTTATAGTGTAACAGCTAAATCAGAATAAATAAGTTGCTTCGAGATTTAATCATTGATATAAAGAGCATGACTACAAGACCGGTATTAGATTTTTAATGAGAAAACTGAATATCTATTTGCAATCATTACTAATAACATTGAAAAAAAAACCGTAACTATGTCACAATCTGTACTTATAATTCATGGTGGTTCTTTTATTAGGTATTTTGAGTATCCTCCATTTAATTTTTCAAAAATTTATTTTAAGTATCCTCTAAGTTGTTTGTCTGAGAGTGCTATTGAAGCCAGAAACAAAGAAAGCGAAATTGCACAAGTTAGTCATGCATTTCTAACTTTCTTGGCAGAAAACACTATGGATTCAGTTAATTATTTGTTTGTGACATTTTTACCTCTAATGACTGTTTTTTTAATGTTATTATAGTTTAGACTATTTTTGTTAATTTTTTGTTAATGTAG
Organism: Hydra vulgaris; assembly: GCF_022113875.1. Classification (NCBI taxonomy): domain Eukaryota; kingdom Metazoa; phylum Cnidaria; class Hydrozoa; order Anthoathecata; family Hydridae; genus Hydra; species Hydra vulgaris. The sequence continues at coordinate 59,519,607 of NC_061161.1, forward strand.
TTTATAATAACAATTCAAAATTGTTTTTTTTTGTTTTTTAAAAATATTTAAAAAATAATTTGACAAATTTTAACTTGAATGTTATATTGATAAGCTGTTATGCGTTGAATGATTTAAAAAACTGGCTATTTTCATAGCCACAAGTATATAAAAACACTTATTAGAACGTTGAGAAACTTTGTAAGAAACTAAAGAACAAAGAATGAGATGATAGCAGATTTTTTTATAATTTTATTCAGTTATTTAATGATATTATTTATTATTAAATAGTGTTAATAATATAGTTTTCAAAATTTTATAAAACATTGGAGCCTACTGTTTTTTGAATAAAAACATCCGGGAATAATTAATTTTCCAGATTAGTTTGTATAGCTTTAAACTTCATAGTTATTATATAGTTTTATAAAATTCATTACTTTGTTTCAAAAGTAATTGTTTTATCATTGTAGTATTTAGATATTTTTTGAATATTTCAAAATAATAATAATAATAAAGAGGCACAAGCAAATAATGCACATCTCTTAGTGAAATTTTTATTGCTAATTTAAGAATAACGCATTCTTTTGAAAAAACAATAAAATGCTCAAGTTGTTATGTTACATTTATTTCAATTACTTTTGTAAAACAACAAAAAGTAGATGTTTTCCGAGTTAGCTCGTCTTTTAAGCTTGTGCAAAACATACTTCTAGCTTTAACTTCTGGAAGCTTTTACTTCTTTTACTTTTGGAATTATAAATGTTTTTATCATATTAATTAAACTCTCAACTAGGGTAACTTTACATAATTTCGCCTATCACTCAATCTTGTACACCATCTTTAATTGCTTATATGCCAGTTAACTCACACGCTGCACCATCAAAAAGATGTTTTTTTTAGAGTAGCAAACCAGCCTTATCAACATCTCTTAAAGAAATTTTGTCGGGTTTCGGTAATTTTTTTACTACTTAATTTGTCGAATTCAAACCTGCCAATGCAAATCTACCGAGTTAATTATTTGTTATGCGTGTTAAATTATAATTTAATTTTGTTCTCCACTGTTTAAGCTTTGATTGCAAAACCATTTATAATCGTTTGAAATGGTAGAATATGCATAAAATTGTTTTCTGCTTAACCTACCAAATTATTTCAATCTCGCCAACAGAATAAATATATTGTCGCCCAATGCATTTAATCTCACCCGGGTGGGCTAGAATAGATGCAGCATAATATATTAAGGCTTACGCTATCAGCAGTTTTAACAAAAAAAAATCCTTCTCAATGAACCCCATTATTTTTTGATTAAATTGGGATAACATATTTTAAAAATATTTGAAAAGCAAAATCATAAAATTTCGTAAGGATACATATCATAAGGATACATGTTGTAAAGAGCAAAATCTTTTTGAATGCTTAGAATTGTATTACAACATTGCACAATCACAACATTGCAAGTCATTCAAAAGTTGCTCTTAATAAAAAGATTTTCAACAAACAGTAAAATTCGTAGTCACAATGTTTTTAAAATAAAACCTTTTCAGTTAAGCCAAAAAGATTCCCTCAAATTATTTAAGGGAGTTGAATGTAAAGCAATGACATAAAAAAATTGAAAGTTTTTTCTGATTTCAATTAAAAAAGGTTTTAATTAAAATCAGAAAATTTAACTTCTAATGGCGGTTTCAATTTCTTGGTCTAACAAATACATAGAAGAACTTGCTTGGTGCAGATATGCATATTGCTGCAAAAATGAGATTTTATTTTACCTTAAAAAAAAAGGGGGAATAGAAATCTCTCTAGAGTAAATATTTCTGTATAGAAATATTTACATTTCAGACATGATTTCAGAACTTTCTATCAATTAATTTTTGGTTTGCATGTTTTATAATGACCAAGTTCCACATGCTTAGGTGCATGTTGATGTTTTATGTTCATGTTTATGAACATAAAAAATGGTTAAAACAAGAGGTGGGGGAAGTCAATCATCTTAGAGTATATAATGCTTACGATGCTTTACAATTTTTTATGTATTTTTACTCTATCTATTATTGTAGGAGTTATTTTATGAATTAATTACCCTAAATTTATCATCTTTGGCATTATCGTAAAAATGAAACCCAAACTTACTTGATAATTGCTTTGACAAAAATTGATGATATCCACGGTAATTTATTTTTGGTTGCCTTCAAAACAATAGTCTTCCTCTGTATATTGTTATTAAGGAAATAATTAAAAAATAAATTGCTATGGCTCTGCGTTGAGTAATAGTATAAAAAGCTCATGTTCATCAAAACCAAATAAATTAGCTATATAATAACAAAGAAAGCTTAATAAGAATGTTTTTATTCTTCTTTAATAGACTTTTGTAATTAATTAGCTAAATGCCTATTTACTTTATTGTAAATTAAGTACTGCGAAGTTCTAGGGTTAGGATTACGTTACAAATACTAATAAATGATTTTCACCACGTGTTAATATTTGTAGCTATTGTTATCTTGAAGTACTTTTTAAATTAATATAAAATTCATGCTACAACTTAATTAATTTAGGTACTGTCTTGAATAAAAACATGGTTAAAACAAGAGGTGGGGGAAGTCAATAATCACCAAGATTTCACCGAATGTCGGTTGGAAAGATTCCTTCTGTAACAGAGGCTACAATTTGTAATAATACAACTCATCTTCATGATGGTATAACTCCTTCAACATCTGGTAGTAGTACTCTTGATATTTGTCAAATGAAACAGCTACCAACAATTGATGTTTCTTTAATTTGTATCAATGTTTCCAATCATTTGATTGATCAATAAGTCACTGTTAAAAAACGGGGAAAAATACTATAAAGAGTGCCACGGTTTCAAGTAAATTTCGTTTTTAACAGGTAAATATTTAAAAAACAAGAACAAGCATTTCGGTTTCAAGTAAATTTCGCCCCCTCCCCCCACGTCTTCACCGGGAGGGTTGTTCTTGTTTTTAAAATTTTTAAAATTGTTAAAAGCGTATTCTATTTCTAAAACAATAATTTTGTTATTGTTTACTATATCTTTCCGCTAAAAGTGTAAAATGAGAATATTATTACTATTATCATTATTTATTTATTTCGTCATTTATAAATATTTTAGAATGCTCCTGTTTAACAGTTTCATCAATAAAAACTAAATTAAAAAAAAATTATTAAAAACGATAGGAGCAAGCAAGTAGAAAACAGAAGTCTTGTCATCAAGTAAGCGTAAAATATTTTTACAAATTTCTCATTATATAAATTTACAAATACTCATTATATAAAACAAGTTTATATATAATTCCAATAAGATACAACAATAAAATAAATAGATAAAGAATAATTACAAGATTTTTTTTTAACTTAAAAATAAAAAAAATATACTTGTGTGTGTTACTTTAAGTAAATACTGTTTAACTATATTTTCAAAACAGTTTATTGAAGTTATACTCATATACTCCATATTTTCCTCAAGAACTATCTTCCACATCAAAATCCTTTATATAAAATTGAGTAGTTGGATGTTTTAAGAGTTGATATATGTAAGTTAATATTATGGAGTACCTTGCTAAATATTTATGGATGATTTTTAGAAATCGGTTAATAAAGAAATTTGGAAGCATGTCGTTTTAAAATTTAAACATAATTAACAAGTTTTGGTACAGGTTTAACTCATTGACATTAATAGCTTTAGTTTACCGGAGTAACAGCTCGGAGTGGGCCTATTTATGCACATTACATATAATTCTACAGGCTTGTTTTTGTTTAATATTGGTGATGAAAAAAACACTATATTTTACTGATAATTAGATAGTGTTTGTTTGATTTGCACCAGTCATTATGGTTTACCCGGATTTAGATTGTCTCAGAACTAAAGATTAAATGGTTTTTATAAATCCATGAAACACATTTACTGGCATAATAAAGTTTGTTACAGTAGTATAATAAAGATTAATTCTTAAACATTGTTAAACCAATAAGATTTTATTTAAAAAAATGACGAGATATCAATTTTTGTAGTAACTCTTATCTTTTAATGCAACTCTCCTACCTCCTGTGAAAACATTTTCACACGTCTGAGTAAGTTTATTAACACATCTTTCGACATCATAAAACCATATTCAGTTCCACTCCGTTGTAAAAAAACGTCACCCGGCAATTCAAATTACGTTTCGTCATTTATTTAATCTTGTTACTGCTACTACTAATGCGTGTGGCTTACCTGCAAATCGTTTAAAACTTGTATAGGTTAGAAGTGTTTAGAACTTTAGAACATTTTGGAAAATCACAGAATATTTTTGAAGACATAAGAAAATTCTAGAGCAATTTAAAACATTCTAGAACAATTTAAAACATTCTAGAACAATTTAAAACATTCTGGAATATTCTAGAACATTTTAGGCTATATATAGCTGCTCATCTAATTTTATAGTTAATACAGAATCTGGGAAAATTTAAAGACTCTTATTGAAGAAGAAGAATGGTCCCTTTGGAAAAATATTTACTGGAAGAAAAGTGCAGAATGTCTCTCCAAAAGCAAATTATCGGACGCTGCCATTTCCTTGGACCAAAAACTAAAAAAAGAAGGAGCGAATAGCGGAAATTTCTGAAGAAGTAACCAAATTGTGGGAAAATAAACTAAAAAAGAATACGAGCAAAGCTTGAGATAATACTGAAATGTTATGATGAATGTGTCAAACGGAGAAGTTACAAACCCTTTAATAAAATTTTTGATATTACTAAAGTGGATGGAACATAGTTATCTTTCGAGGACAAACAATAGTACCATCTTCAAGTGGAAAGCAAAAAAACAGTGGGATACTCAACAGGCCAAGCGGCCAGTAAAGAAACGATCCAATATTCACGGTGAAACGCATCAATAATCCTATTTTTATCAGTTGTCAACACCATGTATTAAATAGAATCCTCCGTTTGGTGATGAATGAAGAACTTGGAAGTAAAATACTATCGCCAAACATCAAATGTCCATTTGTATCTCAGCTGTTGAAGGAGTACGGACAAATGAAAACACAGTTTGATAGCGGAACAGAAGTAATTCTTGAAACATCAGGCTGAAGTGATGATATGAAATTTTTGTTTCATCTCACTCGGTGTTTTAATTTTTTGAGGAATAGGGAATTTTCCATTGATCAGGTTTCAGAAAATACCCAACATCAGCAATGCAAGGTGGTACTCTAGAGCTATACTAACAATCCTGGCCTTCATTTTAATTCCTTCAACATAAACAGTTCTGCAGAGAGTATGTTGGTTTATATCGTATGGCTGGGCAACCATTGGTTTAAAGACCAACTGTACAATGAAAATGACTTTATTAATTTGGCTGAAATACTGAATCCATACAAAAAGGTCTTAAACTCTTTGAAAAATTACTGGAAGCGAGAGTCATCCATGCTACAGAGACCCATAAGTAATCGATGCGCAGAGCACGCAATCAAAGTAATCAAGAAAATTTATTCATCATGCAAAAATAAAGACAAATTGCATCTTCGATTCAATCTATGCAACAAGCAAGGTAAACGGTCTGAATTTTTGTTGGATGGAAAATTTATGGTATTACATACTAAATACATTTAAATACATAGTAGTACTTATGTCAAATTCAATTTTTCAATGGCGGGGTGACCTTTTTTAAAAGGTATGCAAATAATAGTTCATTTCATGCCTTTTAAAATAGTAAATAATAGCTCATTTCATGCATTGTAAAAGTTCATCAAACTACAGTACAGGAACATGGGGTTAATAAAAAGTCATAACCCTAGTTTCCGTCTTGGTCAAACAGTTAGATCTCCCAGTTATACGTTATCATTTCTTGTAGTATTCTGAGATTAAGAATTAATACAACATAAAATTTAAAGCGTACAAACCGCCATATATATTTCAAGTAATTATAATAACACGAGGCATGTGTGTATTAGGCCGAACACGGATATTACATCTTCCTTTTTTAATTTTTTTTTCAAAATGTGTATTTTATTTTTTTCAAAATGTGTAATTTGTATTTTGTAAATGTGTATTTTTTTTTTTCAAAATGCGTAATTTATCATATAGTTAAAAAAGTTCTTTATAATATACACTGTTAAATGAAGTCCCAAAAATCAAGTAGGCAGGTCTGTTTTTGATCCTTGAAGATCTTCGCAAATCAAGTTTTTCATGCTGATGTACTAGTGGTTGCTTATTGGTTTTAATCAGATATTTACGATTGCGCTATTATACTCTTTCATACTTTTCTACCACGTTCATAATCTGGGTAATGTTCGTTTTTCTTTAACTGTCACTTTCTTCCATGTTCTATCTTTTCTATCCGGGCGGTGTCGTTTGCTACGAGATTTGGGAGTTCAGATGCGTTCCGATCATTGTTTTGCTTTTGACAAGTTATATGCTTGATGATCTGATTAAGCACTTACATGAACTGAATGAAGCATTTACAAGAAATGCTGGAATAAGTAAGTCATAATGGACAAATAAGATTGTTCACGTTCGACTGTTCATGAGAAGTTAGGATGGAGAGTAGTCAAGTGAGAGGCATGTTAAGGTATTCTAGAAGACCAAGTTTGGATTTGATGGGGTGAAGTTGAACCTATATTCTTTTGAGAAGTTAAGAAACTCTGCACTGTTGTAGGAGTTGTTATCGACAATGAAACTTGAAGGTATTCCGTGACGAGTAAAAATGGTTTTCATAAATTTGATTACAAAAAATGTCGTTTTGTCAGGAATGACATTGTTTTCTATAAATTTAGAAAAAAGTCTATTACAATTACATATATTTTTCCATGCAACTCATATATGTCTGATCCTACTTTAGTCCACGGTTAGTCAGAAATGTCGTGTTGAATGATTTTTT
>NC_061161.1:59531441-59576441 GCF_022113875.1 Hydra vulgaris
CAGCAAAAGTTACTCTATCTTTTTCTAAAAAGGCTGATAATTCATCTTGAGCAAAATTTCGAATTCATAAAGAGGCACTATTTGTTAAACGTAATGGAGGAGTTTAAGTGGGAATTTGACAAGACGGTATGCCTGGCCAAACAGATGGTGGAAATTTAGGACGAAATTTTCCTCTAACTTGTTGTTTTTCAAAATTTATTGGCCAATGCAACCCTCAAACTACAGTGTCATTAGTTACTTTTAGATTTGCATTTGGAATTACTTTAATCCACATTTGTTTTTCATCTTCATTTTTAGGAAATTGATATACTGAGATATCAGTTAAATTATCAGATTTTTTTTTAGCCGATAAATAATTTGTGGTACAGCCATAAATACAACACTTTTTACCCATATTTCAATATCACTAAAATGGCGATTATAGTTAAGTAAAGTTTAAAATAGGCCCCAAGTGAAATCCAATATATATATATATATATATATATGTATATATATATATATATATATATATATATATATATATATATATATATATATATATATATATATATATATATATATATAAATCGCTCGTCATCATTTTATTATATATATATATATATATATATATATATATATAAATCGCTCGTCATCATTTTATATATATATATATATATATATATATATATATATATATATATATATATATATATATATATATATATATATATATATATATATATATATATATATATATATATATATATATATATATATATTATATATATATATATAAATCGCTCGTCATCATTTTATTTGTACTACTGCTGTTTTGTATTGATCAACTACTCCTAAAAAAGTATTAAAAAACGATAAAGAATTTTTCAATTAAAAAAACGGTATGAGTTATCATGTTTTAAAAGTCCGAAAATATATATATATATATATATATATATACACATATATATATATATATATATATATATATATATATATATATATATATATATATATATATATATATATATATATATATATATATATATATATATAAATATCCACACACATTTATATAGACAATATTATATATACACAATATTATGTATACAGTATTATATTAAATTATTAAATATAATTCATGAGATATACTGATGCTAGTCCTTAAATAATTGATTTTCTTATTGATTTCGATTTTATTAAACAACAACTCTAATAAAAAAAAAAAATAAAGAAACAAAACCTAAGAAAATTTTTAAAAAAAATTATTTTAACATATCTTTATCATTGCAATTTTAAACTACATCTTATTAAACAACCTCAAAGCAATACTGCTACTTTGCTAATTTATCTTTATTTGTACACGCTCTCCTAGAATAAAAGTGGGTAACCCAGAGGATTAGGCCATCGATAATATATATTTATGAAACTTCACCTCTAACTCCAACATTCACAATAACCAATTTGGGAGATATTTTACACTATTTTATTAAGCTAAATCAAAAAGGTAGGTTAAAAAAACATGTTTAAAACATCACCATAAAATTCACATGTTTAAACTGAAATGTTTGTTTTAAAAGAGTGTAGGGCTTTAAAGTCAATTATTTTGTTAATTGCAGCGGTGAATTGTTAAAACGTTTCCTTGTTTCCCTTGTAAGCAAGGAGCACGGATTTCAAACCCAAAACGGCCCTGCTAGTACTACATTCAAATTGTTTATCTGTGCAACATATTTGTTTATTAAGGTTCATGTGGAATCTCTCTCAACTATAATTTTCTGGATTTAACAAAAAAGTAACATTTGAATTGTTTGGAATTCTAAAACACTGGGGATTAAAATACATATAAACTATTCTATATAATACTCAACAAAAATTAATTGCTTTCATCCATTTCGGACGAGAACAGAGTTTTATTATATATACTTACATTACTGTTTTATTATGAGCATTTAAAATTAAAAATTATAAATAAAACAAATAATAAAAACCTTACAACAAGTTAGGACTTAAATTATGATGATTAATGAAATATAACTCTCCAACTCATAGAAAAATTTAATCAGGTATAATAAAAAAAAAAAATTCAAAATTGAATTGGCATTCTAAACAATAAAAAAAAAACATTTACTACAACAAAAATTATAAACATACAAATCACAGAAATAATAAATAACATATTGAGCAAATGATCAAAAAACATAAACCATTTAGTTTGTAATTCAATTATTTGCTTATTCGAATAATTTACTGTTCACGGTGTGTTTTCATCAACCACTATTTTAACAGCTCGTTTTAATAAATCACCAACAAGGTAATCAACTGAACTTTTGCTATAGTTGTCCTTTGCTGGATCATCTACCGATCCTACAAAAACGTTTTAAAATTATATATTTACTAAGTAAAAGTTATAATATGAAATTACAACACCATTATTTTTTCATAAATATTTACATTTAAAGAAAGAAAGGAAATAGTATTAATATAATTTTAACAATAGTCATTTAAAAAATACTAACATAGTTTTAAATATAATAAAAAAGAAGCAATTTTTTGTTTCAAACTAAGAATAATGGAATTCGATGTTTATTTAGAAAAATTGCAAAATTATTTATAGTGTTTAAATATTTATTTTTTATTAGAAATTTAAAAGAGTGTAATGATTTTACCGTATTTAAATGTTTGGTTTTTTGAAATGTGTTCCATAGTTTCGGTCCACGGTATGCTATTCTATATTCAGAATAATTGCTCCTAATTCTAGGCAATTTATAAGTATTCTATTGGTTTATTCTAAGAGAGTAATTATTGTTAACATTTTTCGTAAATTTATTATTAAAGGTTTTCGGAATCAGGCTGTTATTATATTTATAACAAAAAATTAAGTGTTGGTAAATATTAATTTCATATATACTCATCATTTGCTTGCCTTTCATTAGTGGTTTTGCATGTTCCTTTTTTTTTTCTTATATATTAGTTTGCATGCATGTTTTTGTAGAGAAAATATTTTTTTAAGTTTTGTTGGTTGAGTACTAGCCCATATAATATTAGAATAGTAAATAAAACAATGTATTAGGGCAAAATATACTAGTTTCAGACTTTCTGATGTTACATATGGGCGAATACGGTACATCAAACCAACTGTTTTACTAATTTTTGATTGGATATAATTTATGTGAGAAAACCATGATAAATTTTCATCAATAAGAATTCTTAAGAATTGTATTGACTCATTTTTTCCAATTAGTTTATCATCTAAAATTAAATCTTTTAATTTTAAGGGCAGGTTTTCCTGTTGTGATTTTTTATGGAATAGAGTATACTTTGTTTAATCTACATTAAGAGACAGTTTATTAGCCTTAAACCATTTATTGACATTCCTTAATTCATAATTCATGTCAGAGTAAAGTTGCTTATTGTCACTGTTTAATAAGAAAAAATTTGTGTCGTCAGCAAACATTATCGCGTTAAGTTTTGTTGAAGCTTTATGCAAATCGTTTACATAGATCAAGAACAGTAAGGAACCAAGAATTGACCCTTGTGGAACTCCACACATAATTTTTAGTTCACCTGATTCCTTATTAATAACATATTGTTTTCTTTCAGTTAGGTAGCTTTTTAACCAATCATAGGTTTTATTTATTACTCCGAAGTGTTAAATTTTTTCTAAAAGAATGAGGTGATTAACCATATCAAATGCTTTTGATAGGTCAATAAATAATCCTAGAGTAAAGTTATTGTTTTCAAATCCTTTAGTAATTTGGCCTACTATTTCAATTATTGCGTGTTTAGTCGAATGGTTTTTTTGAAAACCAAACTGTTTTGTGTAAAATAAACTATTTTCATTAAAATGGTTATAAATTCTATTATAGATTACACATTGGAATATTTTGGAAACTACAGAAAGTACTGATACAGGTCTATAATTAGAGATTTCTGATTGATCTTTGTTTTTGTAAATTGGGCATACTTTTGCCAACTTTAGTGCTTGAGGGAAAATACCTTCATTTATTGAAAGTTTTATAGTATGGATCAAAGGTCTGGAAATGTAATTTTTGTTTAAAATAACTATATTTCTAGAATTTCTGGAGGTGTCACTTCAAGTTTTGTTTTTGTAAAAGATTTTGTTAGTGGCGTACTCTGACTTTTTAAATTAAAAACGGGCAAGTTTTTTCCTCCTACTCCCACATATTTATTTTTTAAAACAGGACTTTTAATATGGTCTTGTAAAGAATATGCTAAGCTGAAAAAATCACAAATTATCAAAATAATTGAACAAAAAATAATTTAAATGAGAATTAAACTAAAGCATATTTTCGAAACAACCAGATACTAATTAATTACAAATAAACACTTAATAACTTTTCTTTTATTCTTTTAACTTAATAATTTTTCTATTTTTCAAGATTCTTGAAAAATAGAAAAAGAAAACAACTAGTAATCATTGTTTTTTAATTAAATCTTTTAATTTCAAACTCAATTTTTTAAGCGCACATTTTACAAAATGAATAACCATGAAAAATACGATAAACTTTTTTGATAACATTTTCACTTCTGGATTTTTCAACTTTGTACAACAATTAAAAATATTTAACAAATTCAATTAATATTTTTATATTTACATATTTCTATAATTCATATTTATAATTCATATTGTTTGGAATAATACTTATAAATAATGAACAAATAAATTTTAAGTAGAAGATCTATGAACCTCATTTATAATAAAGGATACAACTTATTGGTTATAACTGTGTTATGAGTAATTCATTTAACGAAATATTTATGAGTTTAAAATTAACTATAAACATAAATTCATAAAGAAGTTAAAACTATAACAAAACATTTTTACAATGTTTTTTGCAAATCGTTTTTTTTTAAATTTATTGTTAAAAAAATATTTTAAAAACTGAAGGAAACAATTTTAGCTCGTAAAGAAAATGGCCGTCAATTTCACCAATCACGATGTTTGGCTTAAGTCCACGTTACATTTGAAACATGACCAACTAAACTTAGACGTCATTTGGACGTCTATAGGACGTCCGAAAAAATTCTTAAACGTCCATTGGGGGTCCGTTCTTCAAACGGGCGGACAAACCTCCCTTACGGAAATTTCCATGATAAAACCCATGAAAAAAACCATTGAAAAACCATGGTTATTTGGAACACGTTTTAATGGGAAACCCATGAGTTTTTCATGGGAAATCAATGAGTTTCCTATGGGAAACCTATGAGTTTTCAATGAAAACCTATGAGTTTTCCATGTAAAATCCATGAGTTTCCCATGGAAAACCCATGAGTTTTTATGGGAAACCCGTAAGTTTTCCATGAAAAACCCATGAGATTTTCATGGAAAAGTGTTCCAAACACCATGGATATTCAATGATTTTCCATCCATGGAAAAAACCATGGAATTTCCATAGGTATTAGGAACACCTTTCCAAGGAAAACTCATGGATTTTTCATGGTAAAAAAGCATGATTTGCTTTCAAGTATTTTTGATCTAATATTTTTTGAATTGTCATATTAAATCATAAAAGCAAATTTTATCACACTAATATTATTGAGTTCTTTTAATCTATGGGATCGCTTTCTAAGAATAAAATCAATAAACAAAATAAAATTTAAATCTTGTTAAATACTACAAATTTTTAAAAAATTATAGCTATAATGCACCTAAAACATCAAAACTTGACTTCGCCACAATATTTAATACATGCATATGTATAAACTTACTGAAAATAAATAAAACAAAAAATTACAAGTAATATAATACTATAAGTGATACACATAGTGATAAACAATTGAAATATATCAACAATTTTTACAGAAAATAAATTAATTTACATGTTTATTATTTTGTATTAACTATTTGATAAAAATAGTATATATAAATTTGATAATAACTTCAAGTTTTAACAAGTTAAAAAGAACCATCAATACAACATATTCAATTCAAGTAAACATCAAGCCCATTTATAAGTGCGACTACACTGTATCTGTAGAAACAGGTAGATGTCAAACAAAGTACCATTCACATTTTTTCACCGTAGTTAGTCTCATTCTCCATTTCACCAGTCTAGACAACACATCATACAACTATAATATACATTCTAACTAGTTTTCTTTATTTACTAATTCATTTTACTTATAATTATTATCTATTATAACTTACTTTATAATTAGGCATTATACACAATTATGAATGTTGCCAAATGTTAGGTAACATTTAAATAGAAAAAAGTAGCAATGAATATATCATTATTTATAAATAACAATTATTTGATTATTACCTCTTTTCGCCTAAGCTATCTGCATTATGTACAACATCGTTTATATTTCTAGTCAAACATTCTTGCCTATAATGTAACTTAATTAAAATGATTTATTCAAACTAATACATATGCGAATATTACCTGCATGTTAGAAACATTTATATAGAACAAGGCAGCAACAAATATTATATTGCTTATTTATTTTTGTAATTAAAAAAAAAAAAACTTACTTCTTCTGAGCTATCTGCATGATGAACAACATCATTTACAAACCTGTTTTCTTTACGTCCTTACCATCTTTATATATATTATAAAGCACGGGACTTGTTAATGAACGGCTAAATAAATAAATTAAAAATTTATATTCCCAGTCTAACCTGCCTGCTAATAATTTAAATTTAAAGTAGTAAATTAAAGTAGTAATTTAAATGAAATGATAAGGTTATAATGAAAAGATTTATACACATATATAAATTTTAGCTGCATGTTAGTAACATTTATATAGAACAAGGCAGCAACAAATATAGTATAACTTATAAATTGTATTTTTAAGTAAAAACTTGCTTCTTTGTCTGAGCTTCTGCATGATGTACAACATTATTTATATTGTCAGTCAAACTTACCTGCTTATAATGCAGTAACTTAAATAAAATGATAAAGTTAAAATAAAAGAACTTATGCACACACTATTAAATTCAAAAATTTATTATATTTTTTATTTACTATTTAAAACATAACAAATATCCCAGACAGCAACCTTACATTGGCCCAATGTAAGTTTTAACATTGGCAAGTTTATTCCGTTGGGCCAACATTTACCCAATGTTTTTTTTCGGGGTATTATTTTCAATTCTGCAAACCGGTTTCTTGCAAATATCCTACAATATTGGGCCAACATTTAGCCAATGTTTTTTTTTCGGCATAATATTGCAATTCTACAAATCGGTTTTTTGCAATTATCGTACTACGTTGGGCCAAAATTTGGCCAATGTAGTTTAGGCCTAATATTTTGCTATAAAAATCTGTTCTTACATTTGTACCGTAGCCGATATTCGGCCAATGTTGCGGATTAGTGTATTGTCACGGAGAAACCAGTCCGCGGAGTAAACTGTCCGGCCGGACTGTTTACTCCGGAGTAAAATGTCTTAGTTAGTCCTATCCGTCCGGTTTGGACAATTTACTCCGGAGCAAACTGTCCTAGGGTAAAGTGACCAAATTCCAGCCGCATCTCTACAAAATTGTTTCTACAGACATATTAACAAAGAGGTCTATATGAAAATTATACATTTCTAGAAAGATAAATCTTTCAGCATTTAGGATATAATTACAGCAATTATTGTAAATAAAAAATGTTTGATAAAACAACCATTACAAAAAGTATATAAATTTGACCAAAATACAGCCACTATTAACAAATTTCAGCCAGGCGTATGCGGAATGAACCTAATTACAGCCAATATAAATAACAAGCTTTTTATAATACTTTTATGGGTTGGCATTTAAAATATTTTAAAATTAATTGAATTACTAAATATTGAACCAATAATTTTTTTGATGTGATCTTAAACATCAGTTAGAAAATGATTGCTTAACTTAATACTAAGCATTCATCAACAAATAAACTTAGTAAGGATGCCTAAATCTAAAAAAAATAAGTTTTCAGGACATGATTTTAAAACTATTCAAAAATGATTTAGAAACTATTTTAAAAGATTTGCATAGAATATAATGTTCACATTAAAAAAAAAAAGAATTCAGTGAACTCTATAAAAGACTTTTTAAAACACTAAGAACAAAAATTCATAACAACATGATCAAATTACACATTGCTTTTTTATACTTTTATTGGTTCATTTTTATAGCAACGTTTTTTTCTAGGATTATCTTTTGACAATACCGTTGCTTCCTTTATTTTTAAGTTTTGTAGTCTTTTCAATTTACGCATTTCTTTTTCCTTTTCATTTTGAGCTTGTTTTTGCTTCTGCTTTAACTGTGACTCATATGCTTCCTTAGAAGTAAGCACAAAAAACTTGTCTGCATTCTTAGCCTTTTTGCTTTTTGTAAAATTTGGATAAGAATATGGCAAAATGTCATTATCTCCATCTCCTGGATAAGATGAATTTTTAAAGGAGAAATTTGGGGCAAAAGATCTAGTTTTTGCAAAATCAGAAGCTAAAAGAGTTGAAACTGTAAAATCAACTTCATGCTGATCAATAGGCTGTTCAATTTCAGAGTAAGACATAATCCTAAAGCTGTCTTGAAACTTACTAGTAGCTTTATTACTTGCAGCTTTTAGTTCTATAGTTTTCATATTTAGTTCCACTAAATCATCACTCCTATGTTCTACTACGGTTATTGGTTCAGCTAAATAGTCGTGATCATTTGCTACAGCAAATCTTGGGATAGTAATTAGATGTTGTTCCAACTCAATATCTGGTAAAAGTACTTTTGTGCTGTCTGTTGTTTGCTTAATCTGCTTAACTATTGTTGTATTATCAACTGTTTTAATTTGATCAAAGAGATTAGTCATTACCTGTCTTCAGAATACACATAGTTTGGCAAGTAAGCTTCAGCTGGAATAATTGAAGGATTATATGGAAAGATTCCACATGATTTAAAGCCAGATTCAATATTAGCTTTTGTCATACTTTTATTCCAGGCTTTGGTTAAAAGTCCTGTAAAATTGGCCTTGTTTATTATAACCCCAGGGTGATTAGACATCATATCCTGGGCTGCTTTATTATATGAAACTTTGAATGGCTTAAATACAGTTCGATCACAAGGTTGAAGCCATTTGCTTGTATGAGCAGGTAATTAAACAATTTCAATTCGGTTTTGTATGGCCATATCTATTAACTCTACGAAATTATGGGAATCGTGGCCATCTAAAATTAAAACTTGTGGACGTTGTGGTCCAATATTTTTTAAAAATGTAAGCTCAAACCATAGTTTTGCAATCCCTTGTTTAGTCCATCCAGATTCACTTGGACTCCAGTTGGTTCCTTCAGGGGCATCTAGAACTTGAAAACTTTGAAGGGATTTTACTGTCTTTCCTTTTGGAATCACATGAGGTGGTAAGGCTCTTCCTGCTGCATTCACACAAACAATTAAAGTAATCATTTCTCGATTTCCACTTGTTCTCATATGTAAATATTATCTACCTTTTGCAGCAACTATTTTGTGCGCCTTAAAGTCTAGCTGCAGTCCTGTCTCATCCATGTTCCATATTACTTAAGGCTGACAGTCTTTAATGACTTCTTTAAGTGCAGTAAAATAAAATGCCACCTTTATCAGATTCATGCATTGATGACGAACTGATGCTGTTGATTCTGGTTGTCGAAGAGTTACTTTTTTGTTATGTCGATTGTTAAGTAGTCACCACCATTTGTTAGATGGTTTGCCATTTTTAAAAGAATATCCATATTTTTTGGCAAGCTTGCCAGCATATACCAAGAATTGTTCTTTTCCAAAACCAATGCCCATCCTAGCTCTGTTGTCTGCAAAATCGAGTAACTTTTTTCAAGATCAAGAGGCATTATACTTTTTCGTCCTGCTTTTGCACCAATCTCAACTTTTACATTTATCCTGCTCTGCAAAGTTGCTCGGGGTACTTTAAAAAATTTAGCAGCAGCTCTAACAGACATTTTAGGTGAACTAATAACACTGTTTATAGCTTCAAGTAACACTTCTTCTTTATATTTCATATACTTACCTCGAGTTGGATGACATTGTTTCTTAATTATAAATTTTATTTTTATTATCAGCCATTCTAAAATGAAAACTTTATATTATAAATTATTAAAATTTTCAATTAAAGATTATTTTTTAATATAATTTCATTTATAAGTAATAATTTACATGAAACAATATAATATCTTTCAATTATTTAGACTTTTGTTTATTTTTAAGTCATCATCCTTAAATTTTAAAAATATTATATAAATATTTAACTAAATAAATGCAAATATTTAAGATTGATAACTGTTAGGACATAAATGCAACATAAAGTACTTATA
Organism: Hydra vulgaris; assembly: GCF_022113875.1. NCBI lineage: Eukaryota > Metazoa > Cnidaria > Hydrozoa > Anthoathecata > Hydridae > Hydra > Hydra vulgaris. Next base: position 59,541,703 of record NC_061161.1, read on the forward strand.
TTAAAAGAATAAAATCTAATAATATAAATATCATACAAGTATGAGTTACTTTTAGACACTCGTGAATCTAATTTCGGCCTTGGCCGGAATAAGGTTTATACCTGGCCGGATTTTGGTCTTTCTACCAGGTGCAATTAATTAAGAAATACAATCTATAGTAATGACTCAACATAATTATAAAGCTAAAATTGTCTTTTTAAGAAATATATTTATAATTTAAAATAATTAACATTTCGTTAAGTAATAAATATTTAATATTTATAAGCTTCAAACTGGATGCTTACATGATATTTTAAATATAAAGTAGTACTTTTTTGAGATAAATATTTTTTATGATGTTACTTCTATTATAAACAGCCGCCAACTATAACAATGCTTTTTTTTTTATTGGCTGAATATATACCAGTCTCAAAAAAGTAGCATTTACAAACATAAAGCAGAAAACAAGACAGAAATAATAAATTTAAAATGTGGCTGGAATTTGGTCAATGGCTCGAATTTGGTCAGTTTACCCTACGTTGGAGTAAACTGTCCTACCAGAGTTGCTAAAAAGTCGAAATCTAAAACGCCGGAAAGCCGAAATGCTAAAAACAAACATAAAATTCTGTTTCCTTTTGGGTAAGGAAACACAAAATTCTGTTTCCTTTTGGATAGTTTTTTGCAACGGATTTGCCAAATGTTTTGAATGTTTTGAAAATGTTTATCACAACTTAGGTACATATATTATAAAATAATTTTGAACCGTTACTGCCTGCTCTTTGATGAAATGTAAAGAAAAGTTATTGACAAGTTAAGTTGTTGTACTCAATGGTTTTCTTTCCAGACACTGCTGAACTTAGATTTATGGATTTTTTAGCCTAAGAAAATATAACTTCTATGTAAAATGGAAAAGTTCGCTAATATGTTTTCCTGTGATATTGCAGTTAGAGTCTTTAGAATTAATTCAGCATTTACAGGTAATTTTTTTGTTTTATAATTAGTAGGTACGTGCGTATCTGGCTTTTTACGGCACCGATTTCAAAGTTAAAAACTGGAACCTTTTTTTTCACAGCATGCTCGAAGTCGGTGTGGTAAGGATGTATTTATTTGTCTTTTTTAAAAAAATTTATATCAACTCAGACTTTATTAAAAAAGTCAAATGTTTAATGTTGAATAAATTATGTGTTTTTTTTATGGTTAATAAATTTTTCACTTATTTTATTGCTATTTAAAATTTCGTTCCTTTTCTGGAAGTGCATTCATATGGAAGGCATGTTGGTACATTTTTGAAATTTTCTAGTCAACTGTATAAATCAATTTTCTATGTGCCTGCAAAATATAATTTAAAAATATTCATGACCACATAACGTAGTTTTCGATCCAGTGGAAGTTCAATTTCCACCCTTTTAACTGTTACTGTTACACTTTATTAATCTGTTTCTGCTACTGTTACTGTTACTTCTTGTTATAAATTCTGTTGTTTTTTTTTACAATTATCAGTGATTTATATTCAGTTTTAAAATTTTATTTCTGTTCCGGAGGTGCATAAATATTGAAGGTATGTTGGTACACTTTTTAAATTTTCCAGGCAACTGTATAAATCTATTTTCTATGTGCTTGCCAAATTTCATTAAAAAATATTTATGACCAGACACCCTATTTTATCGTGCAGTGGAGGTATGTATTTTTACTTCCGTTACATAGTTTAAGGCGGAAGGAAGGGGGGGGGGGGGCAATTCGTCGGTGATAGCCAGTGAGCATTCAGTATACTTGTTTTTCTATTCAAAATAATGAAATATTTTATAAGAACTTTCATTAAAAAGTTTTACTTTTTTTTAATAGTCATTTATTACTAAGAATACTGTTGATTTTTTTAAATAATTGTATAATCATTTATTGTGTTATTTATTGTATATATTTTTTATTGCTTACTCTTTTCACACATCAAAATCAGTTTCAAAGCTGCCTTGAAAATAATTTCGGTGTGTGAAAAGAGTAAGTAATTTAAATTATCTTTGGCAGAACTTTGCCTTGAAGGCAAAGTTCTCCTAAAGATAATTTAATATGGTGAAATAAAAATCAAATGACACTTTTATATGGAGATTCAGCATAAAATGCAAAACAAAAATATTAAAAACAAAAGCAGCATTTTCTCAGCTTTTTTTTATACCCAGAATTTACTATATAACCACCTTAAGCTCTATGATACATAAAAATTATATACATGTTTTATCTATGCGAATAATAATAAATGAATCTACACATTTTTTTGTAGGTTAATAGTTATTTTTTAAATTAGTTAGTTGACTGATTAAGTCCCAGACTAGTTAAGTCCCAGAAAAACTGACTAGTTAAGTCCCAGAAAAAGGTTATGAGAAAGAGATTTAATTTTTTTGTTTGAAACAGCAGTTAACATTAATCGAAACTAAGTTTTCTTATCAAAAGGCAATTTTATACCAACAACTTGCTGACAAAAATTATGCAATTCTTGTACTGCAAAATGACATTGATACTGATTTTACAGGAAGAGTTGGAGGAAATTCAGCAAGTAACACAAAACACCAAAACTCAAAAACACTACTCAGCAGATATTAGAACACTTATATACGATATGCTTGTGTGTTAAGTTCCTGGTTTCATTCACTACACAATTCATTTTCTACACAATTCTGCAATACAAACTTCGCTACAAGGATGCAAAAGGTATTTATAATTCTTTTACTTTAATATAGTGTAGGTTTGTGAATAAAATTGTTTTTAATTGAGTTAAACTAAAATAAATATTATAATTATTACATGTTTTTATTTCACATTCTCCTTGCAATAGCCAACTAACTTTCTTTATGTTATTCAAAAGTGATCCAAAGGGTTTTGGGTTCTTTTTGGACCAACACGAGTTGCCCAGAACATTGCTACCACGCTATAGAGGGAACAGAATACATATGCTTTTTCACACATGTGGTACTTTGATCTATAATTATTCCATATTGAAGATATTTTTGTGTTCTGGCTTGACATTATGTGAATGTCTGCAAAATGGTTTGTTTCAAGACTTTACATCTGAAACAGGTATCTTTTTCTTTTTTGTACAGTATTGAAGGATCAACTTTTAATATTTTTTCTGTTTTGTAATATTAAAATGTGTTGTGTATCAAGAGTTAGGTGATTTTGTTTTTTGTTTTTTATATAGGAAATCATTCTCCTCTTCTCTATTTTGTAATGGGTTTTTCAGTTATTGTGTTAAATATCTAATGTATTTTTATTTATCTGTTATTTCAAGATTTTAACTAATAGCATGCTAAAAGATTGCAATTTGCTACTGTCTTAAAGTCCTCAAAATTGTATTTTATAATTCAGTAAGATGTTATTATAGTTAGATATTAATTTATTTTGCAGTAATTAACAGTTAAATGTTAATTTATTATACAGTAATTGCTTGCAAGTCTCGATATTTTTAATTTTTTTTTTAATTTTATATATCTTAAATATATTTTATCTTATCTATAATTGCAAGGTTACACAACGTGATGAGTACTGCACGCTTGCTTTGATGTTTGTTGATCTTCTTCATTTCAATATTAAATCGGTTAGGTCATATTTATTTAGACATTGATTATGTTTGTTAATGTGTTTTTCAGTTATTGTGCTAAATATCTAATGTATTTTTATTTTTCTGTGATAACAGTTATATATTTATTTATTATCCGGGACACAGGGTATCCTAATTAAATAGGTATGGCTGTATTAATTGAGAGGTTTATTTTATTTTAGATATCGTTATATGTGGTTTCCGTCGCGTACTAAAGATTCAACTCTTTCTATGGTTGTCACAGTTTTATTTACTTCAAAAACTAGGCTTTTTTCAAGCCACAATTCTGTTAAAAACATTACTAAGCAAATAAAATAACTATTATAGTGTAAATTTATTGTTAAAGAAGTATGTTTTTATATTTCTCTATTTCACAAAAGGGCTTGATGATAAGACTTTATGTCTTCTACTTGCCCCTGTCAGCTTGTAATTATATATATATTTATTCGAATTTAAAGATAACATTGTAAAATGTGTAAAACGACAAAAAAATAAAAATAAACTAAATGTTTAAAAAAAAATATTTGTATTTTTTGCAGTTTGTTGAAATTTATATATTGTTAGATAGATAGATATGTATATGGGCCCAAGGAATGAAACAAAAAGGAGAGCCGTGGTAGGCATGACCTCCCTTCCCCCCTAATTATTTAGTAGTATCCTTTTTTAAGAATGTTTTTAGTTGAAAAATATTTCAACTATTATTATGTATATTATGATTTTTTTTTTTTTTTTTTTTTTTTTGTGCTTTGGACCCTACTAAAATGTCACGCTTTTGCCTATGATATATATTTATATATATCTTTATATAATGACATAATAAATTTCCATTAACTTTTATTAAATCTAAACTTTTGTCCAAAGTAATTGAAATTCATTAGTAACGATAAAAATAAGGCTAAATAATGATCGGAAAGGCTATGAATGTCTTTAAAGTTCAATTATACGCTATAGAAAAATTAGACTTGATACATATTTAATAACAAATATATATATATTTTATATATATATATATATATATATATATATATATATATATATATATATATATATATATATATATATATATATATATATATATATAATATTGTAAATACGCGATATTTTTTTTTTTTTTATACATATATGGAACTTTTTATAAATTTTATTGTTAGGTTTTAAGGATTAAAAACATTTTATTATTTTCGAAATTTTTTTAATAAAATTAAATCGTTTTGCACATTTCACTAAAGCAAAACTATGCGCAAATTAACAATGAAGTTTAATTACTAAGCTACCGTTAGCCCAACGCGAGTTTTATACGATGGTTGCATTTTTCTTAAGCAATCCTTCATAAAAAATAATGTTACTTAAATGGTCATAACATTTTTTTTAATTATTCTTTTTTCATAAAATTCACCATTGAGTTACAAATTCAAAACTCTTTCGTACCATATATAATACTTATATAAACAATTGGTTTAAAATTTTTACACACGTACCTATAATTAGGTAAAAATATATTTGCGATTTTTAAAACCTTGATAAAAAGTAAATATAAACTATAAAAAAAAAGTAATAAAACACAAAAACCATATTTATAACCTAATTTTTTAAATCAAATCTTAACTTTTGCTTGAACATCTAAATTTCTCTCATACGTAAAACACTTAATTTCTCATTAACAACTTAGTAGCTTACTTTCAGATCATTAATAAGGATTTTGATCATCTCATTCTAGTGATGATTTTTTAACAGTAATTACCAATATGTTTTATTGTGCATTAGATAGACGCGTTAGGGCTATTGCTCTTAACACTTTAAAGTCTTCGATAAAGTCTTCCATTGTTGTCTCTTCTTATGTAGATGTGATTTGTGTAACGCGGAGAACTATATTAAATTATTGAATCATTCCTTAGCAGTTGTAGTATAAATATTGTCCTTCCTTGATGTTCTTGGTTTTTTATTATATTGTTTCTAATCTACGTTAATGAACTTCTCTATAATCTTACATCTAAGGTGATATTTATGCTGGTGTTATCACCATTTGTTCTTAGCTTGATAAAAACGCAACACTCTCTGATTTCTTGGAGGGGCATTACAGCTTATAAATGATGTCATCACAGCTATAGCATGAAGCTTTCAGTGCTTGGATATTTTTGAATTTAACATTCAGCTATTTCAAGCTAAATCTAGATGCAATAACATGTATCTATGAACGAATGAATGAATCATCTACTTAGTGTCTTCTTGGATTATTTCTTACTTCTAAGGATTCTTGGAAATCATATGTAAAATTGATTGCAAAGTTAGCTTCTGCTAAGGTTGCATCTGTCTTTCGTGATCGTTGGTGATGTACCAATTAGTCAGCATCGACTAAATTGGACACTTTTTGCTCAATCGGCATTGGTATTGGCATCAGCTTTTTTTAATTAAGTTCTTGATTCTCCAATTGATGGCGGATGAACCAATTTTAAAATTTTATCCTGCATTTTGAAAAAAATTAAATGAAATTTTGATAATAAAACAAAATTAACTAAAATTTATGTAAAACAATGTCTTTGTTGTTTTGATGTTTCAAATAAAGCCATTTATTCAAATATCCATTATCTCCTTAAATAAAGCTATGCATGTTACAAGCTTTTCATCTTCAACACACTCTCTGCAAGTTTTTCTACTTCTACCTTTTTTTTTATTGACACCGATAACTTTCTACACTCTGATATCCAATTATCTGCGTTACAACACTCTACATGCCTAAACCACTTCTATATTTTTAAACCTCATTTTGGCACATCTTACCAGATATTATTACTATTCCATTGGTCTAAAGAGCTAGAATCTTTTGTGACTACAAAAAATCATTTTTTTTCATTCAATGAATGTGACTGTTCATAAGTGCAAAAAAAATCTTTCAGTTCAAAAATGTTTCAGTTTTTTGATTGGTGTTTACTTTTAATTTTCCTGATTGTATGAATTATATAAATCAGGAAAATATGATCTTCCTGATTATATGAACCTGGAAAACATTTATAATCTTCTGTAAACTGTCATTTTGCACTATATAACCTTTTTCATGATTATTCTAGTAACTTCCATCTCCAATAGTGGTTGCTTCTAGCCTTGACAATTTTATTCCTAATCTATCAGTTAAAAAAAAGTTAAAATAAAAATAAAAACAGTGATAATTTTGTTGTTAGAAGTAAAGATATTAAATGATATTGCTTTTTTTTTTTTTTTTTTTTATTTTTTTTCAATTAATGATAAAAGAAGTTAATTTATATATTAGGTGGCCACCTGTTTTAATTATTTTTCAGAAACAAATAACAGCTTGAGAGAAATTTGTATGCATATATTGAAATTACATAGACATAATTAGACATTAAATTTTTTTTGACTATTGCGTTAACACTTTTATTTTAACAGGATCACACTAGATTCAAACTCAATTATTCAACCTTTTTTTATTTTTAGATACAAGCGGTGGAAATTGTTTTATATCCGCAGATTGATTAAACAGATAATAGTAAAGCAGGAATACAGTTATGTTGTTGCATATTGGATTTGCAGAAGATGATAATGTATAATGTCCATAGGGCTAAAAAGATGGCAAAGTCTATAAATGATCAGGAGAGTCAGGGCTTTTCGTACATGGCTAGTTTTGTATAACCCAAGAGCATTTGCTGTGAATAGCTCCTGCACTTGGTATTGCAACTTAATTTAAAAAACTGACAGCGTATGTACTAAAAAATACTAAAAAGATTTTATATATGTCTATGATTATAAATATGCGATTTTAATATAATATAGTATGGTAGGTTTATATTATAAATATTTACAGAGGCGTATCATTAAATAAGTTTGCATTTTATATTTTCATTTTATATTTTCATTGCTAAAAAGTTATTTAAATATTTTATAAATAATCGAGTTTTAATATATATTTATTGGTTATATTCACAGATGAAAATTTTCCGGGAATTCCCTCAAACTATTACTATTACTATTTACTCGAAACTATTACTACTATTACTAAAAGTATTAATTTCTAAACCATTTTCTCATATTTTATATTTAAAAAGTAAATAAATTATTACTCTTTGCAGACTGTTTACGGTAAAACTGAGACATTGTATTTGATTTTAGAGAATTTTAAAGAAAAATAATTATTTAGTAGTTTTTAGTTAATTTATCTATCCCTTTACCATCATTCCAGAGTATATCCACATACCTTCGTCAACTAGTTGACCATATAAATTTTCGGAATTTTCTTAGAAAAAAAATTTCCGGGATTTTCATTAAGTCAACAACTCATCTATGTTATATTATTGCTTTTCTTTGTCTGTCATGTTCTTAAAACTGCTTGAAATAAGAGGTTCTTTGTTTGAGTAGATTCTAAAAGGAAAATATAGCTGTTACTTGTTTTGAGCGAAGCGAAATAAAAGTACTCCAAAAACTCGCATGCTTAAAACTAAAATTAAAAATCTTAAATTTGGAAGAAAGACCTCTAAATATTAAAAAAGGGCTCCTAAATTTGTTCTCCCTCTGACCTCGTAAGGGGCATTATTGGGCTAGCCACGGCTTTGGTTGGATCATTTATTTAAAGCATCTAAATAACTCTATTTATTAATGGAAAATTCATTTTTAAATGGAAATACATTTAAATGTTTCTTTTATGTATAATTGTATTATGTATCAAAACTGTTTTCTTGCTGTTCGATTTTTGTTCAATTTATTCGTGTTATTTCATGTATGTAACAAGATCACACGTCTTTTTCTTTACTATTATGTTAGCACCATGTTGCATTGACATTTTTATAAAACCTCCGGTTTAACGGGTAACGGGTCATTTTGTAAGAACACTATTTGATTATTTTTCAAGTTTAAACCCTAATATTTTGGATAGGTTTTAGGTGTCACATAACTTTCTGTGCATTTCAGACTAAATACCTATGATACTACATCCTGCAAAAAATGTATGTGCAACTCTCCGCCTTAAGAAATAAACATCATTAAAAATAAACAAAACTTTATATTTTTGTAGTTTTAAACTGATAATAAGTCAATCGCTCAGTTTTAAGCAATTTTTTATTTTTTAAACAATGTTTTTTGGGTTACGTGTGATATTAGCTATAACAGTTATGTGAAACCTCTTCCCTAAACTTTTTCCCTAGTTATGTGAAGCTTCTTCCCAAAAAATGGGTTCAAATATGGCAAAAACTAAATTTCTAGAACAAATTTCAAAAAATCTCAAAATTTTAAAGGCGGATTCTGAGTGAAGGAAACGTTTTTAGAATTATTTTTGTCCTAAACGTTTTTGTCTATATTCTGAACAATATATAAAAAAATTAAGCCATTTGGAGGGAAATACTTCAACATTTTCCCGAATTTGCCTGGTTCTTACAAAAAACGGCTTTTAAAGTCACGGTAGTGAAGTCGAATAAGTTGATTTTCAAGTCACGTCATCAATTGTGACAAGTTGATTTTTAAATTCGCAGAACAGTTTTTTCTAAATTTTTTTTCAACAATTTTTATATCATTGCTTTTAATTTTTTCTTTAAATTAAATGTCACGACAACGTTGCACTATTTTTATAGCTTTATGCTTTTATGCTTTTAAGCCATTCTGTCTAATAATTTATTTCTGTCTATAACGATAATGTTACTTAGACTCTAAGGTTGACTAATTTGTTCAAAATTAGAAGTTCAAAAACATGCACTGATGAAAAAGCTTATTGGTTACTACCAAGCTCTAAAAAGATAGAACTCAAGCCTGTTTCAGATATTGATTTTACATCACCCAAATCTTTGCATTGCAATTTAAATAATAAAAATCAAGGCATAATCTTTGACAAAAAGAAAAGCACATAGAAAAAGTGTTTCTATTCCAACAAAAGATGAAACTGATAAATTTTTTTAGACCTTAGTTAATGTGGAACAAAACCAGCTATTCTTTCAATTATTCCTGGGTTTACCAAACCTTATGAACCATCAATAATAACAGAAAAATATCTGTTTATGCGACACAATGATCGCAAAAAGTGACTAACGGAGCCGTCCAGTTACGTAGACCTGGGAGATGTGAAAGTAAAAACAGATTGAAGATGATGTCATATAGGTAAAAAAACATAAATTAATGCAAAGACTATTTAGTTGGAAGAGTAAAACTAAGCAACTCAGGAAAAGGGGGAATAAAAACTCACACTCTAGTCATCTTTAAACAAATGATGAAATAATGATCTATGAGTAAACAAGTCAATAAAAATCCGCTGGTTTATAATGGTATTCATAACTAAAACAATTGCACCATACAAATGTCTAATAAATGTGGTACTATATATGTTCTAAACTCTAGATAAAAAATTGATAATTGATAATCACCTGTGTAACATAAAAAATATATAAATGTCGTAAATGTAACAAATTCATAATAAAAAGCTCATTAAGCGCAAAAATACATGGGTTTAAGAGGTAAAAAAATGTTGGTGCCATAATAACCAATTAGAATTAAGTAGTGGATAAATGGTGATCCCCCTCCTCAGGAATGCACTGCGATCACCAATGACGTTTCGGAGAGCCCGAGACCTGCACTAACGCCACTCGTCAGGGGCGTGTCCTTGCAACAGATCTCACCGCCTGCACTCTACGTCATGCTAGTCAATATTGCAATATAATAGGACTACACTACAAAAGCCAAAAAACCAATCCCTATCCCAGTTTTTGAAAACAGCTCCAACATTCTTAGAGATCTCGTGAGGGTGGTGAGGAGTGCGCGTGGTGTGACCATAAATAGATATGTAAACACATATAAATATAAGGTACCCTAACATTAGAAGAAACAAACTTGTACACATGTACGTATGCGCGTGTGTAAATAAACAATTATAATGTGTAGAAATAACAAAAAGCGAATAGAAAATAGTAATTAATAATTAATAGTAACTTACCGTTTCTTTTATGGCTGAAATATGTATTATAAATATAATAAGTAAATACCACTCATAAGCATTGATACTAAGTTAAGATGTTTTGTGGTTAGTACGAAAGTAGTTAAACGAAAGTATGATAAAAAATATATATAACTCTAAATAGTATGTTCTAATATAAATCTTGCCTGGTAAGTAGAGACAATAGCTATCACACAATACAGACTCAGAGTAATAAAATAACGATTAGCCAGAGATAAAAAAATATACGAACATCAAATCAGTAGGCAGAAAATAATGAGGAAATAAAAAGATAAGCCAATATATGCGATTTTAAACTAATAGCTTATAACCACTAAAAAATGTAACGTTAAAAAACAATATTGTTGACAAAACGACCAAAGGAACGTTAGTGAAGACTGTATAGTGCAAACCACAACAAACTAACTTAGCGACGTCAAATCGAGAAAATTAGATAGAAACAAAAAAACCTAACGAAATCGTGATTAGTCTAAACTTATCTAATGAAATTGTTCAGTATATTCCAACCAAGAATACATTTGTTATAAAAAATACGCTAATACGTACTTTTGTGTAAAATTTTCGCGCTGTTATACTTCTCACAAATATACGGCCTCATTCACACATAACACAAATCTGAATAAATATACAAGGATAGGGTAAATTAATATTATGAACAAAAGTATATAATAAAGAACAAATATTTGATATACTGGTTTTAGAGGCCGTTCATGTCTACAGGTGTGATGGTGTAGTGCATTAGTATGTGCCGTTTGGTCGTCTAGTATGGTCTCGTTATGTCTTCGTTCACTTTCAAATCGGGTGAATAGAAAGCTAAACACACTCACTCCTTGCGCTTATGGGCTAGCACATCAGAGCCAGACGTAAGACCTACAGAATGGATTTCAATTGATCGAATGCACACATTAGTCACCGTAGGCCACAAGCCATCACTCTTAGCCAAAAGAGCTACTGCCCCGTGCTGGTGTGGAATGATGTGCTATGGAGTGAGATTTCAGATCTGAGCACATAGTCAGCGAGCGCTGATCCGACGTGCATTGTGGAGCTTCCGATTGAACGTGTGCGTGAGTGTCAGCGTAGTCATTAGGTTATTGAGCGCCGTAACCACATCCAGCGGGATAGCCTAATGTCCGTTTTGTCGTTGTGACGTACATTGGAAAAAGTCGGGGCTCACCAGCCACAAAGAATAAATTTTTGTTTATGCGACACAATGATCGCAAAAAGTGACCAACGGAGCCGTCCAGTTTCGTAGACCTAAGAGATGTGATAATAAAAACAGTTTGAAGATGGTGTCATTGAATATAAAATAAAAAAAATATGAAAATATAAAATGAGTGATAAGACTTTTGTGAAGGTAAAGAACGAAGTAAATGCTCGGAGGGCAGGGAGAGAACAAACTAACACTCTAATCACTCTGTATGTAGATCATATGTAACAAAGAACAAATATTTGATATACTGATTTTGAAGACCGTTGATGTCTACAGGTGTAATGGTGTAGTGCATTAGTATGTACCGTTTGGTCGTCTAGTATGGTCTCGTTATGTCTTCGTTCACATTAAAATCGGGTGAATAGAAAGCTAAACACACTCACTTCTTGCGCTTATGGGCTAGCACATCAGAGCCAGACGTATGACCTACAGAATGGATTTCAATTGATCGAATGCACACATTAGTCACCGTAGGCCACAAGCCATCACTCTTAACCAAAAGAGCAACTGCCCCGTGCTGGTGTGGAATGATGTGCTATGAAGTGAGATTTCAGGTCCGAGCACATAGTCAGCGAGCGCTGATCCGACGTGCATTGTGGAGCTTCCGATTGAACGTGTGCGTGAGTGTCAACGTAGTCATTAGGTTATTGAGCGCCGTAACCACATCCAGCGGGATAGCCTAATGTCCGTTTTGTCGTTGTGACGTACATTGGAAAAAGTCGGGGCTCACCAGCCACAAAGAATAAATTTTTGTTTATGCGACACAATGATCGCAAAAAGTGACTAACGGAGCCGTCCAGTTACGTAGACCTGGGAGATGTGAAAGTAAAAACAGATTGAAGATGATGTCATATAGGTAAAAAAACATAAATTAATGCAAAGACTATTTAGTTGGAAGAGTAAAACTAAGCAACTCAGGAAAAGGGGGAATAAAAACTCACACTCTAGTCATCTTTAAACAAATGATGAAATAATGATCTATGAGTAAACAAGTCAATAAAAATCCGCTGGTTTATAATGGTATTCATAACTAAAACAATTGCACCATACAAATGTCTAATAAATGTGGTACTATATATGTTCTAAACTCTAGATAAAAAATTGATAATTGATAATCACCTGTGTAACATAAAAAATATATAAATGTCGTAAATGTAACAAATTCATAATAAAAAGCTCATTAAGCGCAAAAATACATGGGTTTAAGAGGTAAAAAAATGTTGGTGCCATAATAACCAATTAGAATTAAGTAGTGGATAAATGGTGATCCCCCTCCTCAGGAATGCACTGCGATCACCAATGACGTTTCGGAGAGCCCGAGACCTGCACTAACGCCACTCGTCAGGGGCGTGTCCTTGCAACAGATCTCACCGCCTGCACTCTACGTCATGCTAGTCAATATTGCAATATAATAGGACTACACTACAAAAGCCAAAAAACCAATCCCTATCCCAGTTTTTGAAAACAGCTCCAACATTCTTAGAGATCTCGTGAGGGTGGTGAGGAGTGCGCGTGGTGTGACCATAAATAGATATGTAAACACATATAAATATAAGGTACCCTAACATTAGAAGAAACAAACTTGTACACATGTACGTATGCGCGTGTGTAAATAAACAATTATAATGTGTAGAAATAACAAAAAGCGAATAGAAAATAGTAATTAATAATTAATAGTAACTTACCGTTTCTTTTATGGCTGAAATATGTATTATAAATATAATAAGTAAATACCACTCATAAGCATTGATACTAAGTTAGGATGTTTTGTGGTTAGTACGAAAGTAGTTAAACGAAAGTATGATAAAAAAATATATAACTCTAAATAGTATGTTCTAATATAAATCTTGCCTGGTAAGTAGAGACAATAGCTATCACACAATACAGACTCAGAGTAATAAAATAACGATTAATAATAATAATAATAATTGAAGCTGTGTTCTTGAGAGTTTCAAGAAAGAATCTAACAACTGTAGATGTTAGATTTTAACAACTGTTTTTCGCTAAACTTTTTAAGTTTATTTTTAAAATCAATTACTGAATTAGCGTTAACAATTTCACTGTCCAAACGATTCCAATTTTCAACTATACGGTTCGTGAAGAAATGATGCCTCGGCAAAAAGTTTTGAACATACTGCCTTCGCAACCTTTGATTGTGTCCTCTAGTTAGCCTACCCAATACTTCTGGTTCACGATGCCAATTGATAGTATCAATTTTGTTCATGAATTTGTACATTTGGATAAGATCACCTTTTTCCCTTCTCTTTGATAGATTTTTTAAGTCTATTTTCTCTAATCTTTGCTCGTAACTGTCTTTCTTTTTTTTGTAGCCAAATTTTGTAGCTTTTTGCTGAATTTTTTCTATTAAGTTTATATCTTTAATAAAATATGGGTTCCACACTTGAAAAGCATATTCTAAGTGTGGCCGAACGAGTGACATATATAACAATTTTGTTGATGTTTCATCTGGATAGAGGATTGCGTGCTTTAACATACCCAATTTTTGATTTGCCTTACTTACCATTTTTTCAATGTGGTCTTCCCATTTTAAATTGTCTGAAATATAAACACCAAGGTCTCTTTCCAATGACGTTACTATTAGTCCATGTTGAATAATCTCTGTTTCTGTAGCATTATATTTTAAATTATACTTTATTTTCGGATTATCACGACCAAAATGCATGATTTTACATTTATCTTTATTAAAACTGATAAGCCATCTTTTAGTCCAGTTAAATAAGATGTCAAGATCCAACTGTAGAGAGTTATTTATTTTATTTTTTTCTAGAACTGCAATTATTTTTAAATCGTCTGCATATAGTTTTGCTTTATTATTCAACTTTTTTGTTAAATCATTTATATAAATTATAAAAGTAAGGGTCCTAAGACCGATCCTTGTGGTACCCCACTACGAACTGTTTCCCATTCTGATTCAAACAGTCCCAAAACAACTCTCTGTTTTCGATTTGCTAAAAAAGCTTTACACCATTGCAACAATTTTCCGACAATACCAAATGACTTAAGTTTCAAGAGCAGCCTGGAATGCGGAACTGAATCAAATGCCTTAGAAAAATCTAAAAAGGCAACATCAACACATTTTCCACAATTTATTGATTCTGTTATTATGTCTAATGTCTCGAGAAGGTTTGTTACACAATTTTTTGATTTAATGAATCCGTGTTGTTCTGGTATTAATAACTTATTTTTATTTAAATGGTTCATTATTGTATCCTTAACAATACTTTCCATTACTTTACAAACAACAGAGGTCAATGAAATTGGACGGTAGTTACCTGCATTCAACCTATCCCCATTTTTAAAAATTGGAGTGATATTTGCTTTTAACCAGCTTGTAGGCAATGTTCCAGTTAGAAATGATTGGTTAAATATCATAAAGAGTGGTCTAGCTAAACTGTCAGCACACTTACTTAAAAACATTGGATGAATTCTATCGATACCTCGGGACTTGTGCACATTTAGATTCAATAATCGTTTTTTAATATCTTTCTCATTAAACAATGGGGTTGGGCAAATTTTTTCTGTTATATTTTCACATGTAGGCATATTAGTTAGGCTTTTGTTTATGAATACTGAATTGAAAAACCGATTTAACTGATTAGCAATAACTTGACTGTCAGTTGATATTTCATTGTTTTCAATTGAAATTGCTCTTATATGGTCTTTAGCTTTTAGTTTACTGTTAATATAAGCATAAACTTGTTTTGGATTTTTTTTTGATTCTGTTGCAATTTTATTTTCATATTTTTGTATTGCAATCTTTACAAGTTTTTTAACTAACTTATTTTTTAGTTTTTATTCTTCCTTAAGATCTAAATTTTTGAAATGAGAGGCTTTGTATCGATACCAAAGGTTACGCTTAAGTCGAATTTCGTGTTTTAATTCTTTATTCATCCATAAGGATCTTTTGCTTTCAGTTGTTTTTTGATTAAATGACGGTATGAAATCTTTACAGCCGTATTCAATAGTTCTAATAAAACTTTCATAACACTGATCAACATTAAGTCCAGTAAACTCATGACTCCAGTTAAATTTATTTAAATATTTTGAAAATTCATGATAATTTCCTTTCATGTATACTCGCTTTGTAGTAATACTTTCATTTTTGCGATTATGTAATTGATAATTAAAATTAAAATTTAAAACATGATGACCTCTTTTTGTTTTCCCCAAAGGATCCATATGTACCAAGCTGGATATGCGAAAAGGAGAAGCTGTAAATACTAAATCTAATATATTTGTTAATTTTGTGTCATTTAATTGAAATGTTGGTTTTTTTACATGTTGTGTGAGATAACATTCTTCAATGCATTCTAGAAACTGTCTCTCTTTTTCTCCAATGCAGACACTTTCATAACAAGAAGTCCATATACTATTCAAGGATGGAAAATTGAAGTCACCACATATCAAAACCTCAGTATATATTTTAGTTTTTGAGAAGTAATTGTAACTTTCTTTAATAGAATTGATTACATTTTGAAAGTTTACTAAATCATCACTTCCTGGTCTATAAATACAGCCACATAATATGGATTCATTGCTCATTTTAATGGTACACCAAATCTGCTCAATATTTTTATTATTATAGGGTTCATTACTGACTTCAAATGAATCAATTAGGTCATTTACATAAATACAGACTCCACCACCTCTGCTATTCATTCGGTCTCTGCGATAAAGGTTATAACCAGGTATAATTGTTGCTGAGGTATCATTCCACCATGTTTCTGTTATGAAAATTATATCTGGAGAGCTTATTTCAATTTCAGCTATAACTTCATTTAATTTATTTTTTTCAAATGATGTAGCTATGGTATATAAACATTTCAAACTATTTGAGTTGTATCCAGTACTTATAACTGGCTTTTGTGCATTATCATTTATTTCAATTTTAAAATCTTGGATACCGGTTACAGTTCTTTTAAACATTAGAATGTTATTTATTTTGTTTGCCACTTTATACTCAAATTGCTATGTTTTTTTAGTCAGTTTTACTCCTTTATTACTTCTTATACCATAATAAAATGAGCTATTGTTCATGTCTGAATTTCCGTTTAAAATTTTCACTTCAGATCTTAATTGCTTCGTTAAAATTCTTTCTGCTTCAGTCATATCAGTATTAAAGTAAATATTTGGTATTTTATCCCTGTTACGAAAAGCTGCTTTTAGCACTTGGTTTCTTGCATGCACGTTATCAAGTTCTAAAATAACTGGGGACTTTTGTGAAATATCCCTCGATCGTAATCTTGTAATTCTTTTGATTTGCACACTTTCTAAATTTATATCTTTTATGACTTTTAATACCTCTATTTTATCATCTTCTTTTCGTTCATTTAGATCACTTTTTGCGGAATGATTTAAACCAAAAACAATAACATTGTTTTCTCTTCTAGCTCTCTCAGCTGTTTCATTTGCTACTGTATTTATAATATCTACTTGTAATGGAGTCTTTACACTATTTTTACTGGCGACGACATTCCACGCCTTATCATCTATTATACATGGATTGTTTTTATTAGAAGTGTTTTCCTCTTCCAATTTTATTATTCTTTCTTCTAGATTTTTAATTCTTTCTTCTTTAAAGTTTAGCTTTAATTCTAATTGTTTAATTCTCTCTAATAAATTGTCTAGTTTTTTTTCTTCTTCTTTTTTAGGAGGCATTGTGATTGCTGTTTTATTAACTTTTTGTTTGCTTTTTTAAAATAATATATTTTATTTACTTTTTTTAAAATAATACGTCTGCCATCTTTAAAACGGCAAAATATAAGATTAGCCAGAGATAAAAAAATATACGAACATCAAATCAGTAGGCAAAAAATAATGAGGAAATAAAAAGATAAGCCAATATATGCAATTTTAAACTAATAGCTTATAACCACTAAAAAATGTAACGTTAAAAAACAATATTGTTGACAAAACGACCAAAGGAACGTTAGTGAAGACTGTATAGTGCAAACCACAACAAACTAACTTAGCGACGTCAAATCGAGAAAATTAGATAGAAACAAAAAAACCTAACGAAATCGTGATTAGTCTAAACTTATCTAATGAAATTGTTCAGTATATTCCAACCAAAAATACATTTGTTATAAAAAATACGCTAATACGTACTTTTGTGTAAAATTTTCGCGCTGTTATACTTCTCACAAATATACGGCCTCATTCACACATAACACAAATCTGAATAAATATACAAGGATAGGGTAAAATAAGATTATGAACAAAAGTATATAATAAAGAACAAATATTTGATATACTGGTTTTAGAGGCCGTTCATGTCTACAGGTGTGATGGTGTAGTGCATTAGTATGTGCCGTTTGGTCGTCTAGTATGGTCTCGTTATGTCTTCGTTCACTTTCAAATCGGGTGAATAGAAAGCTAAACACACTCACTCCTTTCGCTTATGGGCTAGCACATCAGAGCCAGACGTGAGACCTACAGAATGGATTTCAATTGATCGAATGCACACATTAGTCACCGTAGGCCACAAGCCATCACTCTTAGCCAAAAGAGCTACTGCCCCGTGCTGGTGTAGAATGATGTGCTATGGAGTGAGATTTCAGATCCGAGCACATAGTCAGCGAGCGCTGATCCGACGTGCATTGTGGAGCTTCCGATTGAACGTGTGCGTGAGTGTCAGCGTAGTCATTAGGTTATTGAGCGCCGTAACCACATCCAGCGGGATAGCCTAATGTCCGTTTTGTGGTTGTGACGTACATTGGAAAAAGTCGGGGCTCACCAGCCACAAACAATAAATTTTTGTTTATGCGACACAATGATCGCAAAAAGTGACCAACGGAGCCGTCCAGTTTCGTAGACCTGAGAGATGTGATAATAAAAACAGTTCGAAGATGGTGTCATTGAATATAAAATAAAAATAATATGAAAATATAAAATGAGTGATAAGACTTTTGTGAAGGTAATGAACGAAGTAAATGCTCGGAGGGCAGGGAGAGAACAAACTAACACTCTAATCACTTTGTATGTAGATCATATGTAACAAAGAGCAAATATTTGATATACTGAATTTTAAGACCGTTGATGTCTACAGGTGTAATGGTGTAGTGCATTAGTATGTACCGTTTGGTCGTCTAGTATGGTCTCGTTATGTCTTCGTTCACATTAAAATCGGGTGAATAGAAAGCTAAACACACTCACTTCTTGCGCTTATGGGCTAGCACATCAGAGCCAGACGTAAGACCTACAGAATGGATTTCAATTGATCGAATGCACACATTAGTCACCGTAGGCCACAAGCCATCACTCTTAACCAAAAGAGCTACTGCCCCGTGCTGGTGTGGAATGATGTGCTATGAAGTGAGATTTCAGGTCTGAGCACATAGTCAGCGAGCGCTGATCCGACGTGCATTGTGGAGCTTCCGATTGAACGTGTGCGTGAGTGTCAGCGTAGTCATTAGGTTATTGAGCGCCGTAACCACATCCAGCGGGATAGCTTTGGTTGGATCATTTATTTAAAGCATCTAAATAACTCTTTTTATTAATGGAAAATTCATTTTTAAATGGAAATACATTTAAATGTTTCTTTTATGTATCATTGTATTATGTATTAAAACTGTTTTCTTGCTGTGCGATTTTTGTTCAATTTATTCGTGTTATTTCATGTATGTAACAAGATCACACGTCTTTTTCTTTACTATTATGTTAGCACCATGTTGCATTGACATTTTTATAAAACCTCCGGTTTAACGGGTAACGGGTCATTTTGTAAGAACACTATTTGATTATTTTTCAAGTTTAAACCCTAATATTTTGGATAGGTTTTAGGTGTCACATAACTTTCTGTGCATTTCAGACTAAATACCTATGATACTACATCCTGCAAAAAATGTATGTGCAACTCTCCGCCTTAAGAAATAAACATCATTAAAAATAAACAAAACTTTATATTTTTGTAGTTTTAAACTGATAATAAGTCAATCGCTCAGTTTTAAGCAATTTTTTATTTTTTAAACAATGTTTTTTGGGTTACGTGTGATATTAGCTATAACAGTTATGTGAAACCTCTTCCCTAAACTTTTTCCCTAGTTATGTGAAGCTTCTTCCCAAAAAATGGGTTCAAATATGGCAAAAACTAAATTTCTAGAACAAATTTCAAAAAATCTCAAAATTTTAAAGGCGGATTCTGAGTGAAGGAAACGTTTTTAGAATTATTTTTGTCCTAAACGTTTTTGTCTATATTCTGAACAATATATAAAAAAATTAAGCCATTTGGAGGGAAATACTTCAACATTTTCCCGAATTTGCCTGGTTCTTACAAAAAACGGCTTTTAAAGTCACGGTAGTGAAGTCGAATAAGTTGATTTTCAAGTCACGTCATCAATTGTGACAAGTTGATTTTTAAATTCGCAGAACAGTTTTTTCTAAATTTTTTTTCAACAATTTTTATATCATTGCTTTTAATTTTTTCTTTAAATTAAATGTCACGACAACGTTGCACTATTTTTATAGCTTTATGCTTTTATGCTTTTAAGCCATTCTGTCTAATAATTTATTTCTGTCTATAACGATAATGTTACTTAGACTCTAAGGTTGACTAATTTGTTCAAAATTAGAAGTTCAAAAACATGCACTGATGAAAAAGCTTATTGGTTACTACCAAGCTCTAAAAAGATAGAACTCAAGCCTGTTTCAGATATTGATTTTACATCACCCAAATCTTTGCATTGCAATTTAAATAATAAAAATCAAGGCATAATCTTTGACAAAAAGAAAAGCACATAGAAAAAGTGTTTCTATTCCAACAAAAGATGAAACTGATAAATTTTTTTAGACCTTAGTTAATGTGGAACAAAACCAGCTATTCTTTCAATTATTCCTGGGTTTACCAAACCTTATGAACCATCAATAATAACAGAAAAATATCCTGAATCGTTGTCAGATCTTTATCAGAAAAATATATTTTTAAACTTTGAACAACTCCTAGCTGCTTAAAAAAAAAAAATGACAATAACGATTGAGCAAAGTAAAAATGTTGAGAGTACAACGCGACTTCAAGCAAAATTCGGGAGTGTATGCTGCGCAAACATCACCCAACCACCAATCAGTTTGATTATGCAAATATGTTACCCCATTCAAGCACGTTTTTGCACAGCAGCAACAAAATGGGAAAATGACCATGAAAAAAAAGCATTGACTTAGTATTTCACAACCATGGAAAAGAAACACCCTAAATTTTCAATAAAAAATTGTGGGTTTTTTATTTCAGTTCAACAACTATTCCTTGGTGCATCACCAGATGCAGTTATTAATTGTGATTGTTGTGGAAATGGTTGTCTGGAGATAAAATGTCCATATAGTATGTGAGATAAATACATTAGCGAATTATTTGATTTTAAAATTGTTGTCTGGAAAATAAAGCTGGTTATATATCTTAAAAAAAATTACATAAATGTTACTATCAAGTTCAGTGTCAGTTATATGCTTCATCAAGTAACTACTGTGATTTTTTTATATGGACATCAAAAGATTCGTTTTGCGAAAGAATATTGTCAAATTTGGAATTTATGGACAGGAATATAATAAAATCTAAACAATTTTTTGAAGAATGTATTTTACCTGAACTAATTAACAAATTTTACAGTCAAAAAAATCAATTAATGAAAGAAATATCAGATAAAAATAAATTTATACTAATAGAACACAGCTACTTTAAAAAAGAAAACAAAGTTTTTAATGATCACGATTATTGTATAAAATTAAAATAAAAATGTAAACTTTTAATAAAAATATTTTATACTTAATTTGATAATATTTATTTTTGTTTATAGGATCTAGTTATTCAATCCTGTTAAATTTTTAAAAATTATTCCACAGGAATAATTGAATCACATATATTTATCAAAGAAGAACAAACAATAACAATTTTGTCTATTGTGCATAATCCAGAATCTTTAGTATATAAGTAATATAATGGCATAATACTTTGCAGAACTTTATATTTGTTACGTCACAATCCAATAACTCTCTCAACGTGTACTCGAACAGAGGCAATTTTCCGGGTTGTTTCTACATCTGAACAAGTCAATTGTAACTTTCCTTTTGTAAATCCTGGAATCTTTAGCTCCCCACAATAAAAACCAACACTCTCAGCAATGTTAAAACCTCTATCAGCTTAAATAACATCTCCAGAAAGAATGTTTTTTAAAATTGAACAATGCTCTGTTAGGTATTTATTGCTAACACATCCTCCCCAAGCTTTAGAAACAAATGTTATCACACCTTGTGGGCTTACACCTATTAAGAATTTAACAGTATTGTTATGTTTGTACTGTGACCAAGTTGCTGCTCTTGCGCATAGATTAGATGGTTTATTTATGAATATTTCAAAGCAATCAATTATTACAGCCACTTTTGTTTCAAAATATTTTCTGAAGCTTAAAGGCATAGTTTCTATAAGCTCATTGCGAGCAGGCCATTTAATTAAATGTTTCATTCTGAAGTACATAATGTCAATCCATCTTAAAAATACTTTTGATGAGGTCGATTTTGAAGTTTCAATTCTATAAGCAAGGTCTCTAATAGATAGATTTAAACGCAATCTCATAAGCGTCAAAGAAAATTCTTCAAAGAACGATAAAACTGAGTTCTCATTTTCAGTTATAAGAGGCTTTAAGTTATAAGAGGCTTAAAAGAGGCTTTAAGAAGTTATAAGAGACTTTAAGAAGTTATAAGAGGCTTTAAGAAGTTAAATAAATAACATAAAATTTTCAAATTTGGCAATCCAGTGTAAAATGTTAATTTTGAATTGGTATCAAATCATTAAATAGTTCCCACATGGAGTTTGACTAAATTTGCACGCAAATCATAATTAAGTTTGTTTTTATATATAAACTCAGTTTCTATTTGATTGATATTTTTGACAGTCATATCAGTTTGAACACTTGCATCTACTAAGTTTTCACAATCTATTGTAACACTTTCTGAGACAATTGATTCACTATTTTTAAAATTCTCTATTTAAAAATCTACAATTGAATTTTCAGAATGTTTAAATTAATGATGCTGTTTCTACAAGACATAGAATCATTTCGACTTGTTAACAATGAACGATTTTTGTGTCGTAAGTATCTTTCTCTAGGTTTCTCAACCTCAAACGTAAACTTTTTGTGCCCCATATTTAAAGAAGGAACCCAATCGGGATCATTCTGTGAGAAAAGAGAAGCAGGTTTTCCTAAATAAAAAAATAAAAATGTTAAACAGTTAATGATATTAAACTTTCAAAGTAATAAAAATATTTCAAAGGTAAAAAAGCTTATTTTACCTGTATTAAAATGATCACTGCAAATTCGAGTGTGAAGGATAGTTACCAACTCTGTTTATGGCATCAGGATAGTTACCAACTCTGTTTATGGCATTTATCCATTTTTCTCTACGTTCTTTTGATAAAATCTTACCATCATCGCCTTGATTGCAAACTACTTTTGGTAAACGAAAAAAAGATTTTCCCTTTTCACGATTTGAACATCCAAATACAGCACAAAAGTTGACCATATTATAACTTTATTATTACTATATTTGCATATTTATATATTAAACTTTAATTTAAAATAAAAAAATGATAATAACTAAATAAATAAGATTAGGATTTATATTTTCTTATTCTAGTTATAAATACATTAAATTTTATAAAATATTATATTTTTTGAAAAAACTATGAATATTATAATTAATATATTAGTTCCGCTAACTTAGTTGTCCTCCATAATGGCAGATTTGACTCTTAATTATTTCGTGACGTCGAGCTAGGAACTGCTAAGTAAGACAATTTACTCCAATGTAGGACATTCTACTCCGGAGTAAACAGTCCGGCCGGACAGTTTACTCCGGCAGACTGTTTTCTCCGTGACAGTATAATTTTAAATTTACTTGATTTTAAAATTGTTTTTTTATTATTATTATAGTTGTAGCCGTAAATTCACATAGAATGTACACATACAGCGAGCAGGGGAAACACCCCACTATAAACAACCAGTTTTATAAATATTTGTTTCAAACTTTTTCCACAACCAGGAGTCTAGTCTATTTTTGAAAGAAAGTACAGTGGAGTACAAAGTTATTTGCTCTGGTAGATTGTTCCAGTATTTTGCTGATCTATTATACAAATGATTATATCTTGGAAGACAGTTTAGAACATACTCACGCCTTATTTTAGAATGGTGACCACGAGACACGGAGTTAATATATTTTGGTAGATATTTGTCATTAACTATATCAAAACGATGTATTAATTTAAAAATTTGGATTAAATCGCATCGAAGGCGTCGAAACTCAAGTGATGGTAGGTTTAATCTTTTTAGCCTTTCGCAGTATTTAAGATGCCTCAAGCTATATCTCAAAACATTTTTAAAAATAGTATCGTTTGACAGGATAAAAAAAGGTTTTGATAATATCTTTCCATTTTTTAAATTAAAAAAATGAAAAAAAAGAAACTATATTTATTAATCTTCTAAGAATCTAAAAAGTTCCTTATAAAAAATACACTTCAAGAGATTCTCGCGACTTTATGTTTTGTTTTTTTATATAATGAAATATTTGTTAATATTTAAATAATATGTTTAAAACATTTTTTACTGCAATGTAAATTATTCATTTAATAATAAAGGCAATAATCAAATTATTTTTATGTAAGATCTTTAAGTTTTTTTTTATTGCTGAATTGGCATTTCAAATGTTTGATTTATTTAATAATCTTTATTAAATAAATGAAACATTTCAAATGTTCGATTTATTTAATAAAGAAGACATTTTAAATGTCTTCTTTATTAAATAAATCAAACATTTGAAATGTCATACACTATAATTTTTTTTTTCTTAATTTGTTTATAATAGTTCAGATTATATAGCTATTATAAGATATATTATTAAAGGTATCAATAATATATATGTAGCATTGAAGTTGTAAAAAGCTGATATTTTACATTTTAAATAACATATTAAAACAGTGTACAAAAAATGATGTTACTAGAACTTATACTCTACTTATGTAGAGCTTTCTAATATTCCATCTTTCTGAGGTTTAATTATTTTTTAATTTAATATCTCTGGATATTTTTCATATTTAGTTTGCGTACAACAATTAACAACTTTAAACTTATACATTAACTTTAGTAATAAATTAAAAATTAATGATTTGATTTATGGGTTTTTAAAGCAATACAAAATTGAATTTACCAGAAGGCTAAATTTCTGCTCTAGAGACATTAAAGGAAGACAGCAAAAATGACCAATCAAAATAAAGATTAAAGAGACAAAAAATTGTGTATATCTTGATTTAGATGATATATCCTCATTTTCTTATAATAAATCAAAAAATATTATTAAACTTTGGGATTTACCTGTAACTCTAAACTCTTTACAGAAGTTCAAAATTCGCTCTGAAAAGTTGAATAAACAAATTTAATAAATGGCAAGTTTTTGTATAAAAGTCTTTATGTCTGATAATTGAAAATCTTTATTCATAGCTTCAACTTTTACAATTTTAAAATCTTTTTCATATATTACTGTCAAAAAGTCAGAGAGTTAATTAACATTTATTGTGTAATAATCAGCATATCAAAGCCTACACCACTGGTTTGGTCAGGAAGCAAGAGCAATCGCTCTCTAATACTGACCAGGGAAATTATATTTAGTTGCAAAAAAACTGGTCAGGTTTTCTAGTTGTTTTTAGAACATTTAAGTTTATGAACGTAACAAAATATGATCGTAACAGTTAAAATATGAACGTATTAGTTGATTTCAACTAGATTTTAAAGTTGGTGTCACCAATTTTGAAATCTATTTTAAATCAACTGTTGAAAAAAACAACAGAGTATTCATATCAGTTTAAAGTTTTAATACTTGCTGGTGGTTCATTGTTTAAGCTTAAACATTGACTAGAATTGTTTTGTGTCAGTGCAAGAAATTGAATGCACACCTGCAAATTTCATAATTCATAAAGTATTATGAATCCATTAGCAAGTATATATTTTTATCATTAAAAATTTGCCCCTCTTTCTTTAATTTTATCTGTTTTATTAGTGATTGTTGTATTTACTTTCATAAGTTTTAAATATAATATGTAATTAGTTGTATAGTTTTTAAATAATATAATTAACTTTATTGTTTCAAAATAAATTTGTATCCTTAAAAGATCTGCTGGTATTATTGACACAATGGGCAAGTATTGAAGTGCAACTTGGTGAACTACAAAACACATCAACTTCAATTATGAAAATTTGAGTATCAAAGGTATGCTAATTATTGTATTGCCTGAAAGTGTTTCATTGCCATTACAAGCAGTAAAGAATTCAAGTACTCTGGAAGAAAAAAGACAAGAAAAAACTTAACTAAATGGTAAATGTTTTTTTATAATCAGTTTATGAACTTTGTATGATATCTTATTACAATTTATATACTTTAAATAAAATACTCTTTTTGAAAATTTTTTGTAAATGACATTTTATATTAACTTAAGTCTAAACAAAAGTTACTTTAATTATTGCCAGGTTGTGCATTTTTGCAGGTCAATTATTTGGCACAAATTGGAGTTAAAAACGAAGGAGATTGCATATGTTGTTTACTAAGAATAGTTTATTAAAATGGGCTTGCTGTAAAATTAAACTATGCAGGAAGAGGACAAAAAATTGGAATAGGAAAAATGTTGATTGCATATGTTGCTATTGGTAAGTGGTTTAAAAAGCTTATTTTTTCAGTTTCAATTTTGCATTACAGAATTACTTTTAATTTGTTATGTTTTTCTGGTGCATAATTAAACAAAAAACTATTTTTTTTGCAGAAACTGTGAAGTCAAATAAACATGGCTTATGCAGACATGTAATAGAGATAGCGGAAGAAATAGTAATCGTAGGCACCAAATATCATAAGCTAAACACGATTCAATTACAAGTAGCTCAGCCAATATCAAAACTACTCTATAAATTTTGGGTATTAAAATTGGGCCAATGTTGTATACAACGTGAGGCCAATTTTGTATACAACGTTGGGCCAATGTCGTTTACAATATTGGGCTAACGTTATATACAACGTTGTGTCAATGTTGGGTAAACGTTGTATACAAAATTGGGCAAATGTTGATTCTTTAACTTATTCAAAATTTCAAATAATAAAATCTTTATTTGATATGCTTCATAAATTTAATGTCTTGTCAGCATTTAAAAAGCCAACGCAAGTGTCAAAAACTTCGGCAGCGGCAATTGACTATATTTTTATTAGTAGTTACTTGAAAATGGATTTTGAAACAGGAGTATTTATGACTGATATTAGCGATCACTTTCCAATATTTATAAAAGTAAAAAATTTAAAACCCATGTCTGATTGTGAACTAAAAGTTATAAATTTGAAAAAACGCAATCTTAAAACATATTATACTCATGAATTATCAATTAGACTAAAACAAGAAACGTGGTCCAACGTGTATAGATGTCAGGAAACTAATGAAGCTTTCAATAATTTTTTAAATATATTACCAGATTGCTTTATGGAAATCTGTCCTCAAGTGGACATATAAATTAAGACAAAAGTAGTTGCTAATCCGCGGATGGATAAAACACAGGTAAAATGCTTCAAAAAGAAGCAAAAACTCTATAATAAATTTCTAAAAAATAAAAACACTTGTTATGAGATAAATTACAAAAACTATAAAGATTTTTACCAAAATCTTAATAAAAAAGCTAAAAATAAATACTACAGTAATGAAATAATAAAATGCAATTCTAATTGTAAAAAAACGTGGTTTATCATTAATGAGATATGGGAAGGAAAAAAATAAATTCAACTTCTTTACCAAAAACAACTAATCTTAACAATACAGACATATTCTGTAAAAAACAAATATCCGAAGAATTTAACGAATATTTAATAAATATTGGTCTAAATCTTGCTTCATTTAAAAATTACCTAAAATCCACAAATAACGCTATAATGTACAATAAGGAACTCAACTCTAAAGAATTTGAAATTTGAAATTTAGTTGAATTTTAAATTTAGTTATAAATTTAAATAAAACTTAAATAAAACTAGTCTAAGCAGACCTCTGATACATATACTTAAGCTCTCAATAATATCTGGGATTTTCCCTGATGTCCTTAAATTAGCAAAAGTAATCTCCATATTTAAATGCGATGAACATTCGGACATAACCAACTATATTAATACTTTTTGTATTTTCAAAACTTTTTGAACGTGTAATATGATAGAGTCTATAATCACTTCACTAAATACAAATTATTTTACCCGAATCAGTTTGGAATTTAAAAAAACCTTTCAACAGAGAATGCAATCATTGAATTAGTTAATCAAATAACTGATAAATTTAAACAAAAACAAATTTACTTTAGGAGTTTGATACAGTTGACTACTCTATCCTATTAGATAAATTAAAGAACTATGGTATAGTTAATAAAATTTACAATTGGATTAAAAGTTATCTTACCAATAGAAAACAATATGTGTGTGATATACAATCTGGAATATTAAATATTTTATGTGGAGTCCCCCAAGGATCTATCCTTGGTCCACTCCTGTTTTTAATTTATATAAATGATTTTTGCAATGCATCGTTACTAATGATACAAATATGTTTTTAACTAACAGTGATATCAAAGAATTATATGCAGAAATGAATATTGAACTAAATAAAGTAAATAATTGGTTTAGGGCTAACAAACTCTCACATAACACAGAAAAAACAAACTATATATTATTCCACAAAAAAACACAAGAAGAAAAGTCATATTATTTGCAATATATTTTGGTTATTATAATATAAGAAAAATATATTTACTAAACCTTTATAGTGTTTTTTAGCAGTGGTTGTTTTTATGTCATCGTTAGTTGTTACGCTTTGTTAGTTAATTACTGTTTGTAACTATACCTTTGTATGCAAAAACGATTGTTTTATGGAAATTTATACTGATTTATTTAAATTATTTTAATTACGATATTGTTATTACTAATAACATGTTAAAATAACATGTTATTATTATTACTATTATCTATTATTATTATTATAAATATTATCTTTATCATTATTACTAATACTATTTTAATCATTATTATTAGGTGTTTACGTGATGTTAGTAGTTTATACTCTTTAAAAACAACCTTGAAATGTAAGACCTAATATTTCATAAATATATATATATATATATATATATATATATATATATATATATATATATATATATATATATATATTATATATATATATATATATATATATATATATATATATATATATATATATATATATATATATATATATATATATATATATATGTAAATATATATATATATATATATATATATATATATATATATATATATATATATATATATATATATATATATATATGTATATATATATATATATATATATATATATGTGATATATATATATATATATATATATATATATATATATATATATATATATATATATATATATATATATATATATATTGATTGATTGAATAATTGCTTCTGACTGCGGCTTGTGCAAGATATATCCAAGAGGTTTATTTTACAAACGTAGGTTGAAACGTTCAGAAACAAAAACTATTGCTAAAAGTTCTATTACTATTAGGGCATTTTCTCTGTTTTGCTATGGTTAAACTACAAGAAGTATAGTTGATCAGGTAATTTTCTCCTAATCCATGTGAAGATGCGTCTACCTGAATTTGGTCATCTTTTGACGACTCGAAGAATGAGAGTACAGGAGAAGATGAAAGAACCCGTTTAATTTTCCATAGCACAGGTATGTTCATGGTTCCATGGCCAGTGAATGTCTTTTTTAAGAAGCTAGCGGAGGGGAGCTGTTATCTCTGACATACTTGGGACGAATTGTTGCAGATAGTTGACTGTTCCTAAGAGCTGTTGCAAATCTGCTTGGCATCCAGGCAATAGGTTTGCAGATAAGGCTTTAGATTTTTCAGAATCAACTTTTATGCCTTCGTGGCTGATTATATTTCCAAGATACTTGACCTCTGATACTTGAAATTGTAATTTTTTTAGGTTGAGTCTGATGTTTCTTTCACGAGCTCGTTTTAGAACTTGTTGAAAAATTGTCTGTTAAAAAATTATACTCTGCATCTGTTTTAGCTGTAATAATCAAGTCATCGTGGATAGCCAGAACATTAGGGATATCACATAGCTCTGATGAAGCCTCATCTAGTTTTATATGCCAATAGCAATCAACCATGTCTATGACAGTGAAAAATTTGTTGCCGCAAAGTTCGCTAAAGATTTATTTTGTAGATGGAGTGGTTTTGTATTGTCTTAATACAAAATTGTTTAGTTCTTTCGGATCAATGCAAAATCCTAAGCATCCATCTTTTTTCTCTACGATGACCATTGAGTGTTCCCAAGGTATCGGTTTAGAAATTTTCGAGATAAGTGTAGCTTTTACTAGACGGTTATGTGTGCTTTTAAGTTTAGGTAGGACAGCCATTGGTACTTTCCTTGGTGCATGAATGACTTGGATTGAATTTTTAGCAAATGCGATATAATAGTTTCATTTAACTAAACCAAGGCCAGTAAAAACGTCACCATAATGTTTTAAAAGGTTAGCTTAATCAATTTCAAAATCGTCAAGGTTTATTATTTCAAGAGATTTGAAGGAACTTTACGTCAGAAAGAGATACAATAAAAAACTGGCACATTCGTACAATGTTATTCCTTTTAACAGTTAGGTTGCAAATTCCTAATACAGGAATATTGTTTCCACCATATAATTTTAGTTGAGTTATTGTTTTTTTGAGAGGAGGTCTTCCAGGAATAGAGTCGTAGACGTTTTATGGAATAAAGTTACATTGAGCTCCAGTATCTAACTTAAATGTTATATTTTTGTTGTTGACTGTAATATTTATTGTTGATTGTCAGTACATTCCATAGATGCTGCAACATGATGAGTATATAACTCTGCAACGTTGAGGTTGACTTCCTTTTGATCAACTTGATCTACACGATTAGATTTTGGATCTGCATACTTTAGCAAAAAGGTTTAGTTTTCCACATGCTGTACACTTTAGGCCATATGCTGGGCAAAATGAGTATGTTGTGATCCACAGCATTAGCAAGGTTTTTGTGAAAGTCCATCAATCTTTAAGGAGTTTAAATTAGTTTTGTTTCCATATTTGTTTATAGAATCTGCCTGGATTGTGTTTTCGAGGGCTTTTAATTGTGTTTTTGATGTTTCATATGCTCTCATATAATTGATTATTTTTTTCTAGAGTAAGCTTAGTGACTCTAAGTAGTTGTTCTCTAGCAGCTTTTGAGTCAATTCCACAAACTATTCTGTCACATATTAGGCTTTCTTCGAGGGTTCCGAACTCGCACGTTTAGCTTTATTTCGTAAATCAATCAAGAAGTTGGAAATAGTCTGCTGTCTTGCATACATGTATTGATTAAATGACGTTCATATGTTTTTTTTTTTTTTCGGGCTAAAATAGTATTCAAACTTTTGAACTAAAGGTGTTAATTGATCTTTTTCTTCCATTGTGAAAACGAATGTATCATATACTCTTAAAGCGTCTTTGCTAATATATGAAGGAAAAAGGCACATTGAATATCTTCATTCTTATCATTGACTCCTGAAGCTATTTTATAAAGATACCATCTCTACTTCCATTTTCGTCAGTTTTCTGAAACATTGCCATTTAAATTCGTGGCCTCTAATGGCCTAAGTTGTTCCATTTTAATTGAAACACAGGTTTACTTTTGGTACCATGTAGTATTCTGAGGATAATGAGGATAATTTCTACTCTTATTTCAAAATATTGGTTAAATTGAAACTTCTTTCTTCTTTGTTTTCAGAGCAAAGCATAGTTTGAAGAATAGATTCGGAGAAAGCAAATAGACTTGGATAAAGCATACCAAGCAGATCGCAAATTAGTTGGATAAACTATATTTTTTATGTCTAGTGACGAGTGTCGAAGCAACTTAAGCTTGTAAGGAACATGTTTTGGTCTTTTTATCTTACTCTGCCTAACTTTGACGTTAAACAAGATAGGAAAACATACTCATACAATATACACTAAAAGTTTCAGAAAATTTTGGGCTGCATCGTCTTGAAAATAATAATAAGAACCCAAATTCTACAGATTCTGTTGGCTATTAGCATTCTGGCTATTTAAACAGGGCTAATTTAAGGGAGTTTTAGTTGCTGAAGAACATGACCACTGCGTATAGCTTTAAATAATTGATTGGCATAATACTGATTAATAGAAGGTCTTTCGCTGCATCATTTCTCAAGTTAATAAGATGTTCAATAATTTAAACTTTGGTAAAAAAAAAGGTTAAGTTCAAGATTAATTACATTGTCAAAAAAGCTTCCGATAGGTCCACACCATTTTTTACTGTTTTTAGATTCTCCATCAAACAATTTAATCAGGCATTTTAATGGTAACTCATTGGTGTGCAGAGTACAGAAAATCTTTTTTAAACTTTTGCGCTAACGTTAGCCTTATTTAGTGCAATATTCCAACTTAACAACCAGTGTTGACATTGGTAGAGCATTCCCCGATTGCTGCTAAGTGTGTGCTAACGTTTCTCATTTCAGTATATTTAAAGATTTTATCTGCTATAATTTCAGCGTCTCTATTTTTTGCTTGTTTAAATAATGTGAAATGAAATAAAAACATTGCATCACCAGAACAAATAGTGTAATGCTTTTCTTTAATTTGAAATTCTTCGGGACTATGCTTGTAACCTTTTGTTTCGTAAACAAAAAGAAAACGACATCAAGACTGTACTTAAACGCTTAATCTTTATACGTTGACGCAAATAGCTACGTTTATAATAATTTAAAAATATAGTGTTTTGAAGGATCGAATATTCAAGAAAAACATTAAAAATGGCGCAACGAAACGGCAAACAACAATTTTCATATAAACTTTATATTAAATGAATGGAGTACTACAAAAATGAATGGAGTTATGATATACTAGGTTGGTTGAAAAGTTCGCGGAGCGGCACCTATGTTGCAGTAGTAGAAACAAATTTATAACTGTATTAAACGTATTCATTCTTCGTATGAACGCATAAAAAATTTCAAGTCGATATGTCATTTCAGTCTTTGTTTACAAGCTATTGAAATTAGACGTGTCATAGTATTTTTTTAAATGGAAAATATTGAACATCGTGCTGTAATCAAATTCTTTGTGAAAAAAGGTTTAAAGCCCATGGAAATTCATAATGAAATGGTAAATGTGTTGGGTGATGATGCTCCTTCAAAAACAACAGTATGCAAATTGGCTGCGGAGTTTCAACGTGGGCGTTCAAGCCTTGAAGATGACCCTCGCTCTGGACGTCCAAAAAGTGCTACTACTGAAGAAACGATTAATGCTGTGCATGACATGGTTATGGATGATAGACGATTGACCAAACGTGAAATTGCTCAGGCTGTGGGCATCTCAGATGAACGGGTATTACACATCTTGCACGATGAATTACGTCTGAGAAAGCTGTTGGCAAGATGGGTGCCGCATTCGCTAACTCTGGATCAGAAACGCACTCGAGTAAAACTTTCTCAAGAACATTTGGCCCGTTTTCAAAAGAATAAAACAGATTTTGTGCGTCGATTCGTAACCATGGATGAGACTTGGGTTTACCACTATGATCCGAAGCTGCGACAACAAACTGCAGAGTGGACAGAACCCGGTTGTTCAGCTCCGAAGCAAGTGAAGGCGTCAAAATCGTCAAAGAAGGTTATGGCATCAGTTTTTTGGGATGCGAAAGGAATTTTATTAATAGATTACCTTCAAACGGTAAAACGATAACAGGTGAATATTATAAAAATCTTTTGGACCAGTTGGATAAAAAAATTCGTGAGAAAAGACCTGGTTTGCTGCATAAAAAAATCATTTATCACCAGGACAACGCACCTGCTCATATCAGCGATGTTGCAAAGGCGAAATTGGTCGAATTAAAGTACGAACGCTTGGAACATCCACCCTATTCACCAGATCTGGCTCCGTCCGACTTCCACCTCTTTCCACATCTCAAAAAATTTCTACGTGGAAAGCGTTTCTCATCACATGAAGAAGTCATTGCAGCCGTAAATGGGTATTTTGAAGGCCTTCCGGAATCGCACTTCAGAGATGGGATACATGAATTGGAGAATCGTTGGAAAAAGTGTATTGCTCTTAAGGGAGAATATACTGAAGAATAAAGTCATTTTTTGAATCATAAAACTGTTTTTTCATTTCCGCTCCGCGAACTTTTCAACCAACCTAGTACATCTAATAAAACTTTAAACTTTAGTTATTTAGAAAACAATTTTTTTGATTTTTTAAAAACTGTTTTAGCTGTCTTTTTTATCAAATGTCGTGTTATGACTTGAAGCAATAAAAGAAGCTTAAACTAACATATGCTTTTAAAATCAAGTGGTTCTATTTAAAAACCGAGTTTTAATAAACCTTTTGTTGAATAATTGCAATTACTAATAGTTAAAAATTTGCAGCATATCCCTAAAATGATTCATTTTTTAATGTTTTAATAAAGATCATTTCAGTGAATTTTGTTGTTTTTTTATCCAGTGAAACTTGTTTTTTTTTTTTTGTCGGTTACAAGCATACTCTCGAGACGACTTGAAATTGCTTTGATGTTTGCGGCTCGATGAACTTCCATCTGTTTTATACTTCCATGATTAAATTTAATACTGAGGTTTTTTTCTTGAAATAAATATTTTTCAATAAATTTTATTGTTCTTAAATAAATATTATTAAATTTAGTTCTCAAACTCTTTTGTGCGAAACTGATTTTTTTTTGTTGCAAAAATGTAAAATATTAACATAGTTTTTGAAATTTAAAATGTGTTTGCAAAAAAAGTTAATGTGATTTTAATGTTCTCAAGTTTCATAATGTCGCCTAAAAACGGAAACTTTTTTTTACCTTTATTATTTTGATAGTTTGATTATTTTATTTTAAATATTTATTTATATATTCTTTAGTTGTTTTTTTTTTTAACATATATCTAATGAAAA
>NC_061161.1:59578941-59611441 GCF_022113875.1 Hydra vulgaris
TAGAGTTCAGGAAAAAGGTAACAGTTTAAATCATCACTTAATCCAATAGTCTAACCATTTCATTATGCTATTTTTAAAAATATATAAAAATAGACAAAACAACATTGATAATATCGTAGAATGGTTACAACATTGGCTCGTGTACTTCCACATCAAAAAATGTTTGGTTATGCATGATGGCAAAATTAATCAAACCAGACTTAAATATATAAATTTGTATACAAATTTATCTCCAGTTTCAAAATTTATACTTTCTCCAGATGGTAATCAACGCAATCTTATAGTAACCAATATCAAACAAGATCTTGAAGTCATTGTCTTGCATGACCTAAATGTGCTACACACACGCACACACACAGACACACACACACACACACAATCAAACACACACACATTTATATATGTTAAAATGATATTAGATAAACATTTTATTTATATACTTAGCTCACACTTATTTTTAAAATGCTCACTTTAATCTTTACAAAGATAAATAAAAAGTTAAAGACTTGAAAAATATCTTCATATGAAAATTTTTGTGACAATACAAAAAAGAACCTCCCCTCCTCCTCACCCACCACCAAAGAAAAATCCAAATGAGCAAATTAATAAAGTTATTCATTAAAAACAACAAAAGTTTTATCCGCTAACTTTCGGAAATGTTGGTTTCTAAATGGAACTTTTTTAAATAAATTTTGAAACTTTATTACAAATAGAAATAGTACATAATTCATCACAAATAAATAAACTTTTAATCAAAAATGTATTTTCAACTTAAGAAGTACTAATCTTTCATGATTTTTATGAACCCAAATTCATAAAAAAAACATGTTTTTCTATTTAATATTTAATGTATCTAATAGAACTGATTTTGGAACTTTTTGAAAACTTCCCTAAGTCAGGGAAAGTCAACCCTAACCCTGACCAAAGAAAAATTTTAAAAATAATTTTTCGGATTTTTTTGGTCGCTCCATAAATTAAAAATAAATTAGAGTAAAATTTTTTTTCAAGTTTATTCCTTACAAGTTTACTCCTAACAACTATTTAATTTAGAAGTTACAAGAAGAAAAATATAGGGTTAAGAAAGAATAAAACTATCAAACCCAAATGCCAAAATAAGTTTTTACTAAAAACCAAAGAGTTAATTTAAGACCATAATTATTTGGTTTACAAGAAAAAAGCTGCAAATAAAACTGAATGAGTTTCTGAAAGATTGTTAAAAATGATAAAAATGATGTGCTCAGATTGTGCGTGTCGCGTCATGTGGTTTTAGAGAAATCCTCAAAGGTCTGTTTACAAGGTTTATAACTATAACATGAGTTTACAGTTTCCCTGATTCTATCTCTGTCATGAAAATATTTTAATAATTATTTTTGCCAGATCCCTAATCACAGTGGGATATTTTTGTTTTTTAGGCAAAATAATTGCTAAAAATTAAATTTCGTATTTTTTAATTTCATTGATAAAAATTTCGTATTTTTCAGTTTCATTGATAAAAAAGTCAAATTAATGTACCTTTAGATAATAGGTTGTAACTGTTTTTAATATATAACGTAAACTATTTTCTTTTAACACATTGCAGATGAATAAAGAGCAAATTTCAAATATACTGAATTTCAGCTGAATTTTCTATCGTCATTAAAACACGTCATTAAAATGCACGTACTGTTACAAGCATAATGTATGCTAAATATATAATATGCATATATATATATATATATATATATATATATATATATATATATATATATATATATATATATATATATATATATATATATATATATATACATATATATATATATATATATATATATATATATGTATATATATATATATATATATATATATATATATATATATATATATATATATATATATATATATATATATATATATATATATAAAAGCCCGCCCAGATTATTTGTAAAAGCCGGGTCCAAAAATTTAATGTATGCCATATCTTACTTTAGGACTTTAAATGATAAATACCAAATAAATTAGTATCGTTATTTTTTTTTTACTTTCATAGAAAACCAAAAATCACATTTAATTAATTTTGGTTTTTAAAAACAAACTATTGTAAAATTAAGTCTTAATATAAAACACATTTTCTTGGCATTCTTAGCGGCAAAAATAACTACTTTATAAGAAATGTTTTAGGCTAAACCTGATTGAATTGAAAAGATCATCTAGTAGCACAATCGCTCCCGGTCCATTTTAAAACAAAGATAATCTTAAATGATAGCTAAATTGATAAAAGATCTTTGAAAACGGCCAGTATTTGAAAGATTCTAAGTGAAACACACGCTTGTCGAAATATTGAATGCAACCGCTTTGCATAAACTTCATTTAGATGTTCGACAGGCTTTTTGATGCCTAGAATATTTCTTCTTACGGAAAAAAATTGCAAAACTTCATCATAAACTTTTTTTTCACATAACGTTTCGCCTGATTCTCAGCTTTTAAACCTAGTTCTTTGCTTGTTTGAGATTTCTGTAAAGACCAAAGGAAGAAAAATTGTTACATTCCTCTTAGATTACTTTAAATTTTGGTCTCATATGAATTATCAACTTGTCGAATGCAGCATTGAAGACATTACACTCAAAGTTTTTTGATGCTTCTTCGTGGTTGTGACTAGCAGTTTCATCAGGGAAGACAATCTTTTTTTGTGTTCTCTTCACAGAAAACATAGTTTCATTAAATTTCAAGATATTTGCAACTTCTGTTGCCTATATCTTGTATAATTAGGTTTTCAAAACAAACGGTTTCGATCCAGATCTGTCAAAAGGCTAATTCAGAATCTTTACTACATCATCGAGAGTGAGTTGAGTGGATTGAAGCTGAAGACTCACATTGTTTACTACCATCAAACATGTAAACCAAGAAGTAGTGAAAACAAAAAATTCAAAAATTTGTTTATTTAGTTAGATATTGTACTTCATTACTACTTTCACCTAGAAGGTCTAACTCTTTTGGGCGACGTAATGATTTAAAGATCTTTTTTGCTTATGGCTTGACTGCTTCAATCCTTTAGCTCCATTGTGTAACAAAAAATTTGTTTAATGAACAGAAAATTTGTTTAATTTTTCCTTAAGAATTTTTCAACGAACTGGGCTGCAACTGAACAGATTGTATAACTTTTAAATATTTCCTATATAGGATTTTGCATAAGCCGATGATTCAATGTACAGCATATAAGTTTAAACTGTGATCAGAGCAAGGAATAAAAATTGCTTGTTGATTATTCTGCCTTATCCAAGCTTGAACTCCATTGTTAATGCATGCCATATTAGCGCCATTGTCGTAGCCTTGATCACAACAATTTTTTGTATCGAACTTAATCTCTTCAAACTCATTTGATACCAACTTTGTTATATCAGATCTTTTCTTCTTTTCAAGTAATTCTAGTTTAAAGAACCTTTCTATGACCTCCCACAGACGTTTATCACTGAAATGCAAAAGACGAAAAATAAAAGTAATGTGAGCGCTGTGGGAAAAATCGGGAGTGCTGTCCGTGATGATGGTCGAACAATTGGATATTTTGATTTCTCGAATAACTTCTAAAACCATTACACTCGATAAATTTATTTTGTGATTTTCAGGAATAAGTAATAAGCTTGCATACGCTTTTCTTCTTCTTGGTGCTTATCAAAAAGCTCCAAGAAGTTTTTCATTCCCATTTTTGAAAACTTTTTGATCGGATTCTAATTGCAAACCAAAAATTATCAAAAATAGTAATCCATATTTATATTTAATTATAACTTATCATTTTAATTTTTAAATTATAAATAAAATAAGGCAAAAAATAATTTAAAATTTAAAAACAATATTCTTACTTCTAAAAGCTAAATTTCATGAAAATTTCATCAAGAATGCATAATAAAATCACTTTCCATCGCTTTGTTTAGTCTTCAATTTTGTTTTATCTCTAAAAGAACTTTTATATGCCGTTAAATAAGAAAATAATATTTACTTTAAGCAAACAAAAGGCCAATGAAAACGCGTGCGTTCAAATTGAAACCTTCGTTCAAATTGAAACCGTGCGTTCAAATGAAAACCTTGTAAAGTAATAATTTTCTTATTTTAAATGTAAACAAAGTTTAAGAGGAGAATGAAATTATCACAAAAAGTTTGCTTAAGTATTGAATATGTTATCAGCTAAATTTTTTATCATTTCAATAACTTTTATCATTACAATGATTTTCTTAATGTGATGCTCATAGACTGTGATGCCCAGGGCAAACTACTTAAACTGCCCCTTCGTCTTAGTGGCCCTATATATATATATATATATATATATATATATATATATATATATATATATATATATATATATATATATATATATATATATATATATATATATATATAGTCTTGTAGCCCAGAAAGAGTAGGACTTATATATATATATATAAGTCCTACTCTTTCTGGGCTACAAGAGTTGATTAATAAAGTTCAAGCGCAATTCAAACATCTCTGTATCAATTTAAACACAGAAAAAAACCGAGTTCGTTATCTCCGGTAAAAGTTTAGTTACAAAAAACATAATACAGATTAACGGTTTTTCCCTGAAACTCAATAATAAACTGAAACACCTCGGATTTCTATGGGAAAATCAATGCCATGGACAAAATATAGCTACAAATCCAATCAGTAAATGTAAACGAAAGAATTATTCCGTTTTAATCAATCTCCAGAACTCTTATAAAATCTGGAATCAATTTTTGTCAACCAGAAACTATAGTGCATTTGTTCAATTCTCTGGCTATACCAAATCTATCAAATGGATTAGAAGTTTGTGATTTTAACAACACTTTTCTTAACAAATTAGACGCTGTTGGAAGATCAGCATTAAAATTTCTCTTTAGTATTTCAAAATACAACAAAAACTATCAGAAATCCTACTTTAAAATCGATGACGTATCTACCATCCTCGTTAAAAATAAATTCAATCTGTTTATCAGATTACTGAGCAATGCGACTTGTTTTTCCTTGATTTTAACTCAAATTTGTTTTTTAGCCATCTCAGTAGTTTACCTTTGAAACCATAGTCCTCTAATTTGACAACTGAAGCTTTATGACAGACTTTATTGAAGGCTTTAGTAAAATCCAGATAGATTATGATTGCGTAGAGGCCGTAGTTCAGTGTCTTTGAAGTAACGTCCTTATTAACAAGTCAGATTACTCAGTTTTATGCCATTTTGGCAATCATCAGCCAAATGTTTGTAACATATATATATATATATATATATATATATATATATATATATATATATATATATATATATATATATATTTATATATTTATTTATATATCCATATATATTTATATATATCCCAAGTACAGAGTTTGCTTTAAAGGTAGCTTGATTAATCTGCACTGACCATTTGCTTTTACAATTAACTAAGATACCCAATGTTCTTGTGACATTTACAGTACCAATTGGAGTGCGACTACCATTTGTATCCCTAACCCTAACTCTGACATATACAGGGCCAAGAGAAATGCGACTGCCATTAAAGACCAATATTGTCAGGAAGATGTAAAATTTTGAGGAATCACCGTGAAACTTTAGAACTTTGCATTTATTAATACTGAGTTCGATGCATCAAAGTTTTGACTAATCACCTAAAATATCATTGTCCTTCTAAACACACGCCAAATCCATAACTGACTTTATTTTAGCAACCAATCTTTGGCAAAAAAGTATTCAAGTGTTTTTAACTAATTCTGGCATGTCATTTATGAAGAGTAAAAATAGTAGAGGTCCTATAAACAATCCTTGGGAAACACCACTCAAAACATCCGTACATTCAGAGAAGAAATTGTCAAAAACAACAAAAACATGCTGTTAGAATCATATTTGGAGTAGAACAATTCCTTGTGGACCTCTTTTACGTGTAATTGGTGCCTTGAATATTTTTAAACTTAATATCTATCTTGTTATACAGTTACATGTACTGTAAAACAAAATATAGACTGTCCCCAAAAATCTTTGAAACTTTTTTTAAAAAAATACACCATAAATATGCTACAAGATTTTCCGCAAACCGCTTTGCAATTCCAAAAACTTATTATAAACAGAATTCTTATTCAATTCAGAATCGCGGGCCACATTTGTGGAAAAGATTCCCAAACATTGTTTCCGAAAAGAAAATTTCTCTACATCAATTCCAAACTCATTCAAAACAGTTTTTATTTAACACAGATTTTGATTTATTTTATTATAAGTCTTTCTTTTAAAATAAATCAAATATATCAATTAAAAATAAAAACAAGGTAACTGTTCCTTGTAATCATTAAAAAAAAAGTTAAATTTATTGACAATAATCATTATCACAAATCACATTTTCTTGTTTTTTATATTTTGTGTGTATATATTTATACTCATGTATGTGTATATTTGTACTTATTTATGAGTGTATGTGTGTATGTGTATGTGTGTATGTGTGTGTATGTATGTATATATATGTATTTATATATGTGTGATTGTGTGTGTTCATATATATGGGTATGTTCGCTTATATGTGTAAGTATGCAAATGTGTATATAAATTTGTATATATTCATTTTTACTTTTATTTTGTCTATTTATGATATTATGAATTAAACAAAATCTTATTTTATTTTTTGAATTCTTGTAAACATTTATTCAATTTTTTTTATATACTATATGTTCTTCAATAACTTTGTACAAAGTTATAAATTGTAACTCGGCGCTCGGCGATAAGGCAAATTAATGCCTTTCGCTTGCTCCGGCCATTAACTTAATATTTTAGTTTTTGTAAACTGTAATACTTGTTAAACGGCAGAATATAATGTAAAAAAAGAAATTAAAAAAAAAATGGCAGTATCATAAGCGATCAATGCTAACTTAGATGTGAGAATATCTGAAAGATAGTTAATGTAAAATAAAAAGAGTAAGGGGCCAAGAATTGAACCTTGAGGAACCCCTGAGGTTACAGAATAGGAAGAAGAGTGCTGTCCATCAAGGACAACTTTTATACTATGATTGGAAAGGAAGGATTCAATAATCTTAAAGATGGTTGCAAATACACCGTAAGAATATTATATATATTATCAAACGCTTTAGAAATGTCAAGAGCGATGGCCTTAATCTCTCCATCTTTATCTAATGCGCGACAAAACCTATCGGTTATTACTGATAGCAAATCAGCCGTAGAACGCGAAGAATGAAATCCATATTGATGTTCAGAAAGTAGGTTATGAGATTCGAGATGAGAGATTAAGTATTTGTTAATTAAAGATTCAAAAATCTTGCTTATGATACGAAGAGGACTAATGGGACGGTAGTAAGACGAATCGAATCGCTCTCCAGAATTTTTAAAAATAAGGATAACAGATGCTGCTTTCCAGCAGGCTGGAAAACAAGACTCTGATAAACACTTGTTAAATAGTTTTGAAAGGACAGACGACAGCTCCGGAGAGCACTGCAAGACTACAACGGGTATATTGTCCGGGCCGCAAGCTGTAGAAGAGTCTAAGCAGTGAATCACTTTAAATACATAAGCTAGAGTGATACGGATGTCGAGCAATGGATCAACCTGTTTGACGGCTATATCAGGTAGAACGCAACTAGTGGAATGAAGAGATGATATTGATGAAAAGTTCCTGGCAAACAATTCAGCTTTGTTTTTAGGTGAGGTGACAAAGTCAGAACCATACAAAAGAGGTGGAATTACAAAATTGCCCTTATACTTAATACTATTAAAGATTTTCCAAAAGTCACGAATGCCTAATTTTTGTGATGAAATACGAGAATTCATGATCTGAGAAAAGCGGGCTTTGGCGTAAGACAAAACCTTTTTACAATGGTTCCTAGCAGTAACAAACAGACGTCTGTTTTCTGGAGAATTGTTTTGCTGATAAATATGGAAGTAATGGTTTCGATTGGCAATTGCAGCAGCACAATGTTAGGAAAACCATGGAAAAGAGTGAGGCTTGACCTGGAATCGTCGAGAGGGAATAAAGAATTCCATGTCAGCCTGAATCCTCAAAAATATGTAAAAAGCACATTTGTCAACAGAAACACGAAAGATTTTTACCTAGGGACCATCACGAAAAAAATCACGGAAAGAGTCCCAATCAGCTTTATGGTAGTTGTAAGATGTACGATGATAGGGGGTTTCTGATGGTAAAGAAGAATAAGTCAATAGTTTTAAAGTAATCAAACCATGATCAGAAGCACCTATGTGTGAGTGTGGAGAAACTGAGCACTGACTAGGATCAGAAACAAGATATAAGTCGAGTAGAAGAGGTAAATGATTCGGGTTGCCTGGAAAGCGAGTTGGAAAGTTGACTATTTGAGTTAGGGATTGAGAAAGGCAAAAGTTGTGGGTCTTAATGCCTGCAGAGTCACTGACACAAGAGCCAAGCCATTCAGTGTAATAAACAATAATATCACCAACAACAACAATATTGGCTGATGAATAAAGAATGAAGGCTTGGTCAATATAATTAGAAATAAAATCAAGAAGAGTACCGTCTTGAGATGAAGAAGAGCGATATAAAACAAAAAGAAAAGTGATAGAGTGAAGTAGTGCTAAACGTGAAAATATATATATATATATATATATATATATATATATATATATATATATATATATATATATATATATATATTTAACAGTAGAAATAGTAATTACAAAACTATATATATATATATATATATATATATATATATATATATATATATATATATATATATATATATATATATATATATATATATATATATATATATATATATATATATATATATATATATATATATATATATATATATAGTTTTGTAATTACTATATCTACTGTTAAATATATATATATATATATATATATATATATATACATATATATATATATATATATATATATATATAAATATATATATTTATATATATGTATATATATATATATATATATATATATATATATATATATATATATATATATATATATATATATATATATATATATATATATATATATATATATATATATATATATATATATATATATATGGGTGGGTCGAAATGTAAAAAATATTAAGTTGGAGATCCTGTACATGTCTAAAAAGTTGCGTTTTGATGTACTCGTTTAAAAAAATTTCACTTTTTATTTTATGGACAGTGTCTACAGGTCCCAACTCTGGCTAAAAAGACTTCATAAATATCTAATATTAGTGTAATGTATTGCAATGTATTACAAATTAAAAAGAATGTAAACTGTAAAGAATCAATAATAAACAGCAACAATACAAAGTTGTTTAACCTAACTGTTAGTAAAATCTTTCTTGATGTCTATTTTTGGTATCTCTAATCTGGATTCCTTACTCTGTAACACCACGCCATGACGGGACTTTCTCCCATAAACTTTACAGCTCGCAGCGCTAATATCTTTAATTGTTCTCTCTACTGCCTGTGAATGACATGGAACATTGGGCAATAGTATTGGAATTGTGTAAGTAAGTTGATCATTTGAAAGGTGTGATAGCATCGGAGGAGACGTAGCATTACTCTGGTCCCAGTCAATCATGTTAATAAACGATGTCGCAGCCAGATTTAAGGTTATATTTTTCTTATCAAAGACGCAAACCAGTATGTTACTATAAGTCTGCTTCTATCTTGCTCTTATTATTTGTTTTACTGAAAAACGACGAATTTCCATATCACTATCACTAACTGCAGCTAACAGAATGTTTTCAGCATGCGCATATTAGCAGTTATTTTTGAGAACAGGACGAATGACATCCTGATCTAATGCATCAAGTTTCGGAAATAACTGAACTAAGTAAAAGAAGTTGTTAGCACCATTTTGGCAAGAAGAATTTAATTTGATTTTGAACCAAGAGGGTGCGTAAAAGTTCAAAATGAAATGCTATACTCTTCTGAGAGGTTTAGATGCCACCTCTCTAGACATGTAGAGACGCCAAATCCTGTTGGCTTTTGTCAACCACCGAGCATGACTTATATTTCCAGGTAAACTCTTTTCGAGGAAATCAATATCTGTAGAAGCCTGACGTCCACGCTGTACTGCTAGACATGCTTTCAAACAGTCACCTTACCAGTAATTGGCAAATAATTAACGACAGGCAATTCATTAGGATCATTTTCTAGA
This sequence comes from Hydra vulgaris, assembly GCF_022113875.1. Classification (NCBI taxonomy): domain Eukaryota; kingdom Metazoa; phylum Cnidaria; class Hydrozoa; order Anthoathecata; family Hydridae; genus Hydra; species Hydra vulgaris. Next base: position 59,589,079 of record NC_061161.1, read on the forward strand.
GCTTAGCTAATTGTACCTGTCGATGTGGAAGGTCCTGTAGTTCGAGCAAAATTCACGCCTGCCAAAAACCTTCTAAATGGCAGCTCGTTACAGTGTAGAAGGCATACCAACCACTGTAACGGTCTACCTAAGTTCTCCTCCAATTTTCTTATGATTCCGTTGCTTTTATCTGATTATTATTTGTGCCATCGCACACAACACCTTAAATGCTTTTTAAGGAGTCTGTCTCTATAATAACTGACATTAACTCCTTTGTTATTTTAGCAGCTTTACTACTTTCAGGAACTACATGACGAGAAAATACTATAATGTTTTTCTTTTTTACTTTTTCTACAACCAAAAATTTTAACTAATGTAACGTGTTTTCCATCAAAGCCTATGCAGCACAATTCCTTATTGCTTAGCATATGTTCTTCAACCAGAGTATCTCTCCAGAAATTCCTTTGTCAGCGTAGCTTTGAAGGGTCGACAATTGTTGCTGAAGACAATATTCTGAGGTCTTTTAAAACAGCATTAACAATAAGACATGTATCTCTGTTGCTAATTTTGCATCGAGCAACTGCTTTACATAATTCCTTGTAGGTGTTTCTGTTCTGCACTGATACTGTCTCTTCCTCTGATGTATAATTACTTTCAGACGTGTTACGCTCATCCTCATCAATGTCTTCCTCAGTTTCATATTCAACCTCTTTTGACTGTGCTTCATCACACACTGATTTCATAAATTTGCGTTTTTGTCTCTTTTCTAGTGTTGCTGTCGTTTCTTTGTTTACTCCACCAATTATCATATTTATAACAGTTTTCTGGTCAACCCAGAAATCCTACTCTATCAATGGAATTTTATTTGGCAGTGGGCACGTGCATAAATCCTATCTCTAATGCCCAAATCAAAGCATTTGCAGATACAAATGTCAAATAACTGCTTAAAAGAATTACACTTCTTAGTGAACGTGTCCGATGTTCTTTTTGCATCGGAATATTTTTCAAGTGTATGTAATTTATCCATAAGTCTTCTAATCCCAATGATTGTGCTATTTACTTCTATTGTGGGAATACTTGCTTTTAAATGAACACATTTCATTCTGTCTGCTAAAATTGAATATCTTTCTTGCAAACAATGTTCTAATACTGTTTTCTGATTATAATAGAACGCCTTAAGAACGTCTTCAAATGATTGAATTTGATTTTCAGGAATATCAACTAACTGCCCAAACAATGGGTGTTTAGTTGCACTTCGTGTACACATACTATCCATATTTAATATAAATTGTCTAAAATAATAAAAAAAATTACAACAAGTTATGTTTACATTAAACAAAAGCTGTTAAAACAATTTTTTATAAGAATTTAATCAATAAATATTCTAGTATTTACACAGACTATAATGTGTTTAGCCCTCTCCTAAATAGGCCTACATGTTAAATGAAGTGATCTTTCTACAGTCTAAACTATAGCCTACTATAGTATACATCTATAATAGCCTCCTTGAATTTTAGATTAGATCTATTATTGCAAAGAAGAAAATAAAATTACAAAATAATGTATTAGATAATTTCCTTGTTTCTAAAAAATCCAGCAAATGGTTTGTTGCTAATGTTGGTGACGAAACATGTTAATTACGTTATAAAATTTATTTCATTTCTTTTTTAGCACTTGTAGTTAGGTGCTAAACCATTTGCCAATGCATTTTAGTGAATGATTTTTAGTTGGTACGTATTTAGATTGTACCAAGAAAAAGGTTAAAATATATCAAATAAAGTAAGACTTTAATCAAAAATTGGGACCCCGAAACGTTTTATAAAAAACCTTTGAACATTATTTTCATACCGCACTGATGCCAAGACAACTTTTGTATATATATATATGAATTTATATATATATATATATATATATATATATATATATATATATATATATATACACATACACACATACATACATACATATACAAATATGTGCATATATATATATATATATATATATATACACATACACCCATACATATATATATATATATATATATATATATATATATATATATATATATATATATATATATATATATATATATATATATATATATATATATATATATATATATATACATACACACATACATATATATATATTTATATACATATATCTGTATAGATGTATATGTATATATACATGTATGTATGTATGTGTGTGTATATATATATATATATATATATATATATATATATATATATATATATATATATATATATATATATATATATATATATATATATATATATATATATATATATATATATATATATATGTATATATCTACTATAGTATATTTATATGCGCAATCGCTCACTTTTTTTGCTTGCCTAATTTAAGTGAGCGTTTTTAAAAAACGATTAGGGAATACGAAGAATAATGAATGAAAATGTTGCTGACCCATACCAAACCCTCAGTCGATGTAGCAGCACTCCACTGCGAGTCAGGCTATTTGTCAGTCGATGTATGTACTGAAGCCCCCGACAGCAGGCTATTTGACGTTAGGTAAGTATGACATCATCACGCTTACCTAACTCAGCAGTTTAAGTTATATACACATTTACACACACACATATACATATACATACACATATACTTATACATACACATACACATATATCCACAAACATACTTTTTTACTATTTTTTTATTTATATTTTTTTTTATATTAGTTTTTTTTAGTTTTTTTTTTCACTTTTTATAATTTTTTTGTTTTCCAATTTTTTTAAATCATTTTTACAACCTAAGAATATGCAGTTTTGCATATTCTTTTGATTTTTTAAGTATTTAAGTATTGTTTTTGGACCCTGGGACATAATTATAAATTCAGAACCCCGGGTTTTAGTATTCTTAATATTATAGTCATTGAATCATGTTGTAACTCTGAGAAAATGATAACGAAAATTTGTCTAAAAAAGAATTTGATAGCATATTATTTTTATATTTGAACATGAAAATCAGAGTCTGATATATATTAAGTTTTCCAAGTATAAGACTTTTATACTTGTCGTCGCATTCAAAGGATTGTTATTTTAGATAATGAATTGCTTTATAAGCATGGTTTTGCAAGTCTTGTAGTTTGACTCACTTTGTTTTATGTGTATTAACCCACACTATATTAGCATATGTGAGATGACTGTGAATTAGACTAAAATAAAGTTTTTTTCTTGAACAGAAATCATAAAACGGGCAACTTTTATATAAAATACCTATTGCAGATGATATTTTTGTTTCAATGTGTCCAATATGATTTCTCCATGATAAATTTTCATCAATATGAATACAAAGAAACTTTGCATATTTTTCCCGTTTTAGAGTTACATTGTTAATGAGCAACTCTGGAACTTTTAAAGGTAGAGTCATTGATTGATCTGTTTTATGAAATTGGATGTAGTTAGATTTTTCTCAGTTTAAGGAAAGTTTATATGCTCTAAATCATAAATTAAAATTTTCCATTTTGGTATTTATTGTTCCGAACATTGATTTTAAATTACTATGATTATAAAATAAAGTTGTGTCATCAGCATACATTATTGAAGGTACTATAGATGATGCTTTATGCATATCATTGATGTAAATTAAAAACAATAACGGTACTAAGATTGAGCCCTTAGGAACCCCACACTCAATATCAAAAAAACCTGACTCTTTGTTAATTACAAACTGCTTTCTGTTACTCAGATAATTTTTTTACCCATTTATACATTAGTCCTTTGATACCATAATGTTTTAATTTTGATAGTAAGATGTTATGGTCAACTGTATTAAATGCCTTTGAAAGATCTATAAATACTCCCAGTACATGATCCCCTTTGTCATAAAATTGAAACATTTTATTAGAAAGTTCAATGATAGCATGTTCTGTTGAGCAACTTTTTTGAAATCCAAATTGATTTTTATATAAAAGTTTGTTTAACTTCAAGTAATTATAAATTCGATTGTAGATTACTTTTTCTATCAGCGTTCTCTAAAGTAGAAAACTTTAGAGAACACTGGTAGGAGGGAAATTGGACGGTAGTTAGACATATTATTATAATCTCCATTTTTATATACAGGATTGACTTTAGCAATTTTTAGCATACCAGGAAAAGTACTATGTTCAAAAGAAGACGATATTAGATGAAATAAGGGTTTTCTAATACATTTAATGACGAATATTGCTACATTGCTAGTAATGTCATCATATCCGCATGACTTATTTCGCTTTAGTCAGAGCTTTGTTAAGTTCTTTATAGGATATTTTTTCATTTGATATACATGAAAGGGAATTTTCTCCAATAAATTCATTAAACTTCTTATTTGGCATTACTATTTTTGAAGCTAGACTGGGACAAAGATTTACAAAGTGTTTGTTAAGTTTATGGTAAATATATGATTTATTTTTAATGTATTTATTATCATAAAGTATTTTTCTAGGTATGACAAAGGATTTTTTTTCTCTCTGCCAGTTACTTCATTTATAATCAACCATTGTTTTTTATGTCTAATTTATTTTTATTTAGCAGATTAGAAAAATACACTGTTTTAGCTTGTCTAATATTTTTTTGAAAAAGCTGTTTATAGGCTTTGTACGTTTTTTCATCACCTTCATCCTTTGATTTCAAAAATTTTATATAAAGTTTTTGCTTTCGTTTAAACGATTTTATAAGATTTCTCGTAATCCATGGATTTTTTAACTCTTTTTTTTTTTTACTTCAGATGCTGTTATGGGACAGACAGTATAAAAATACATTTAAAAGTAGCCGTAAAGTTGCTAAATGCTTGATTTTGATCCTTAGCTGAATATACATTTTTCCAGGAATCCTCAAATAGTTTATTTTTTAAATTATCGAGATTTTTTTTAGTAAGGTTTCTTTTAGTGACAAGACATTTTTTATTATCACTATTAGATAGAAAATCACGTGCAATGTAAAAAATGGGGAAATGATCAAAAAAATCAGCAATTAAATTACCAGATTCAAAATCGGAATTATAAGAGTTGTTTGTTAAAATATTGTCAATGGCAGAAGAAGTTTTTTGCATAATTCTTGTTGGTTTAAAGATAAAGGAATTATATTAAATTCAAGTAATGAATCAAAAAAAGAATTAATGTTGGAAAACTTTACGTAATGTAAAGCATCTATATTTAAATCACTTGCAAAAAATATATACTTATCATGTTTACACATTCGTGATGTTATGTTTTCAAGCTATTAATAAAATTTTTTAAATTTCCACAAAGTAGTCAATATAATGAGGAAATAAGTAATGATTTGTTAGTTTTGTTCAAAACCTCTATGCATAAGGTTTCTATATGTTTATTTGTTTTGATATATGCTTTTTTTTTTTAAATTCAAATTTTATACAAATATAGATAGCAACTCCGCCTCCGATGCCGCTCACTCGTGGTTATATATATATATATATATATATATATATATATATATATATATATATATATATATATATATATATATATATATATATATATATATATATATATATATATATATATATATATATATATATATATATATATATATATATATATATATATATATATATATATATATATATATATATATATAAATATATATATATATATATATATATATATATATATATATATATATATATATATATATATATATATATATATATATATATATATATTTATATCACTTTAACCATAAATAAAGCTAATAGTTTTACATAAAAACAAGATATGTAAGATTATATTAGCAAAATCATTGAAACAAAAGTTTTAAAATTTAAAGCAATAAAAAAATAGTTTTTACATTATCTAATCTAACATAAAATGATACATTTATATAGATTAATTTTGTAAAAAAACAAACAAACCTCAAACCCATCCAAACTGGCAATTATAATGCTTTGTGCTTCAACTGATTCTACTGTGTAGTATACAACTATATTTTGTATCGTTGTTGATTTTATACCGAAAGGTAAACAAATAGCTGCTTTACTAAATATTGGTCCGGTCCAATAGACATTTTCTTTATAGACAACTGATCTTACTGCTAAGACTAACCTTTCTGCAACATCTGCTTTATCCCTTGGGTGGATACTTCCATAAGGTGAATTGTTATCAGCCAAATCCATAGCAACTGCCATAAAAGTGTTTTCTTGTTGTTTGTTTGGTACATAACCATAGCCGGCAGTTTGAAGCCAACGAAGTGTTGGGAACCCAGGTGTGGTTCCGTCGTTGAATGATGCAAGCTAAAATATAATTGTCTGTCATGTAATTTTTACGTTACTCTTAATATCAAAAAGGTAAGAAAGTTTGTAGAAAATATGTAAAAACAATGTAGGTCAACAATTTACCTGTACAAATCCAAATGGAAATTTTATATTTGTTTCTCCCCCTGTTCCGTCACTCCATTCCTTTCGCCAACCATTTATCATTGCAGGAAAAGTGCAGTTGTATCCCTCGGGGTTTATAGCGTTTTGTTCCCCTTGATACCATATCGCTCCGTAAATTGTAGTTTTTAGAAATGGAGAAATCATAGCATTCCATAAAACATTGTCGTTATTAAATGTAACAGGATATCTATTTAAAAGTATAGAACATATATTCAATTAAAAAAGAGTTATAAAAATCACTTATTTTATTGATGAACGGTGCATATTATGCCTTAATATACTTAGATGTTGCATTGCAAACTTTAAGAGTTTGAGGAGATGACCAAGACTCTATACAAGATCCTCCTTGGTTAGATGAGATTAACCCGATTGGCACTTTATAGATATCATACAGTTTCCTTCCATACATCCAGCAAACTGCAGAAAAAGATGCCACACTATCTGTAAAAATTAAAGGAAATATTTTTTATCAATAAAAATGAGTTTACGGTCACAGGCTATTACAACATAGCTTAACAATATTTGGTTATTCCTGATTGGATTAAAACCTAAGATTATAACCTAAGAAATAAATTTTAATACCACTATATGTTTTATCACAACCTTTTTGTAATTCACAAGCATCACTATTATTATAATTATATATGTTTTATCACAAACTTTTTGGTAATTCACAAGCATCACTATTATTATAATTATATATGTTTATCACAAACTTTTGTAATTCACAAGTATCACTATATGTTTTATCACAAACTTTTGTAATTCGTAAGCATTACTATATGTTTTATCACAAATTTTTGTAATTCACAAGCATCACCATTATTATGATTATATATGTTTTATCACAAACCTTTGTAATTCACAAGCATCACTATTATTATAATTATATATGTTTTATCACAAACTTTTGTAATTCACAAGCATCACTATATGTTTTATCACAAACTTTTGTAATTCACAAGCATCACTATTATTATAATTATATATGTTCTATCACAAACTTTTGTAATTCACAAGCATCACTGTTATTATAATATATACATCAATAACGCTTTGAAAAAAAATTCAAAAAATTTTTTTTTTTTATTTGAAATAAATTTTTCGGACTCATATTGATTTTGTCTTTATTTTTAAAATATAAACTTCTTATATAATATAATTAACTAATATCATAAAGTTAACTAAAAAATAAATAAACTGGCTAGAGCGCTTGCATTAGATGCAAGAGGCCCATTTTTCAAAATGAGTTCTGGGCATGTTTTATGCAATTGGTAAGGAAGGAGGCATGAACTTCTTAGCTAAATGCTCTTCCGTGGTGCTCTGTGAAGAACAAATGTTTTTATTCTCCGTTGAGATTTAATTTTGAAGTTTATTTTGTCAGATTTAAGGATCTGATTGTATTAATTTCATTAAGTAACTCTTAGATACAAAATTATCTTATTATTATTTTGCACAGTTTATTTTTAGATAAAAAGAACGCTATAAAAGTTTGTGAGTCTAATATCAAGCACTTTAATTTTGTTATCACTCTAATATATAAACGCACTTACTATGTAAAACCTAAAAAACCTGAAAAAGGAGTAAAATATGGGTCAAAATACTAATTTAAACCTAAAAGGTTTTTATTAAAAAAATAAGATAAAAAATCCGTAATCCCTAGCATGTTCTCCTTAGTTAGCCAGTCAATGTATGTACAGCTTTTATAACTTATTTTTTCAGCATGACATCATTTCTTATCAAAGTTCGCCAAGCAAATAATTAACTAAATTTGACTTGAAATTACTAAGTAAAAAATTGCCAATATTTAAATTTTAGACAAAATAACGGTACTTAATTTATTTTTCTTTCCTGAGAAGAGTGTTTTTTAAAGTTGGTGGCAATTATTGCCAAACTAATGTCAGAAAAACTGTAGAACTGTAGGTTTTTTGATATTTTTTTTATGTATAAATTGGAGAAAATGTTAAGCTTTTTTGCACATAAGAAGTAATGTTTAAGTTTCTATTTATTTTAATATAATAGCAAGAAAGATCACTATTATAGATTTACCACCTACTTCAACACATATTGGGAATAATGTGAAAAAGTCAATGTCTTAGGTTTAGTTACTGTAACAAAAGAATTTAAAATGTGAAAATAAACTATACTAATTTTTCAAAATTAAATTGTTGACTAGCCATTTAATATCACAGTTTTAGGATTTTTTGATAAAAAATGAATTTTGAAGAAAACAAATTGGATCAAGTAAGTTAACAGCATTTTGAACAAATTTATTAACAAATAGTTTAATAACAAATTTATTGACAAACCTGCAGATAGATGAGTCAGACTAGATACGTGTTGCAGAAAAGAAATACCTGTACAGTTAATAAAAGATTTGACGTTCTAAATCTGTTAGGGTTAAGGTTAAGGTCAGGGTCCGGGTCAGAGGTAACCCTAAAACTAACCTCTACGCCGCAGAAATAATTTAAAAATAGATGGCATAAAGAAAAGTGAGAACAAAAGCTAAAGCAAAATGCAAAAAAAAGGTACAAAAAATAATTACTGCATGTCTTGGCTTTGATAAAAAATCTGAACGAGCTCATCGAGTTGGTAAAAAAGACAGTAGAGAGAATCAAACAATCATGTTAAAATTACTAGACTGCGAAGATAAAGTAGATATTACGAAAAAATTCTGCTAACTAAAGAGCAAAAACATTTTCATAAATGAAGATTTTTGTTCTGATATTTTAGATACAATAAACAGGCTGTTTATTGTATCTAAAATGATATTTTAGATACAATAAACAGGCTGAAGGAAAAATTAAAACAAGAACGAGAGTTTGGTAAATATGCGGTTACCTCTTACAACATATTGATTATTCGGCACTGGAAACCTAAAGCAAGCAATCCAAAAAAACAAAGTATTTCTCTTAAGTATTTCTAACTTCAGGTTGTTTATCTTTTTCTTTTTTTCTACTTTAATTTTTTATTTTTATCGTATTTAAACAAAATAGAGGAAAATTTCATTACTAAACTTTATGATCAAAATATTGTCTTTTTAATAATGAAACGAACATTGATTATATTAATCAAAAAAAAAATTAGAAAATAAATACTACACACTTTCAGAATGTGCACAACTTCTTCAATTAGATAAAAAAAAATTTTAATTTTGAACATTAATATAAGCAGTCTTTAAAAAAATTTCGGATATTTTAAATTATTGTTAGATGAACTTAAATACGACTTTAAAATAATTAGCATTACAAAAACTTACAAAAATGATGAAACAAATTTACAATTTATACTAAATAACTATGGTTCAATTTTTTAACTACAAGAATTTAAATCAGGTAGAGGCGTGAGTATTTATGCTCACAATTCTATTAACTTTGTTTTACATAGTTATCTGTGCGTGAATGAAACTGATTTTGAGTTGTAATGCATTGAATTGATTAGCAAAACAAAACAAAGCATAGTTATTATTATCATATTTAAAAAACCATTAGGTATTTTTTAAAAGTTTAAAAATCATTTTAAAACATTTTTAACCAAAGTGAACAAAATGCGGAAGTATGTTTGCCTTGCGGGGGAATAAACATAAATTTATTAACTCTTACATCAAACAAAAATGTTAAATATTTCTTAAATTCTCTACTCCGAAATTCCTTACCAACCTTATTGCAACAATAAATATGCCGTCAGGAGTAACCGAAATCTCCTCTCACGTCTTGATAACATAATAACGAATAACTTTTGTGATGACCAATCTCGTACTGGTTTAATCAAGGATGACCTCTCTGATCATTTTCCCTATTTCTTAGTTTCTAATTCCATAATACTTAGCGGATTCCCGCCTAAAACGATTATCTATAGGCGACTGATATATGAAAACTCCTAACAAAAATTTAAAAAACCTTAAAAAAAAAATGTTATTTGTGATCTTATTAAAGAGTCGCAAGACGTTAATAATGCATACAATTTGTTAAACATTATTTCTTCAACAGTTCTGCAATTTATACAAAAGATTTCCGGAAAAAAAATTTGTCATAAAAACCAAGTCTCTTCAAACACTGTGGATGTCCGTAAGTTTACTTAAATCTTCAATAACTAAACAAAAGTTTTACAATAAATATCCAAAAAAAAAAAACGTATAAAAATAAGAAAATATACAAAAATTACAAAAATCTTTTTTCATAAAAAAAAAAAAAGTACTTCAAAATAATTTATTACGGAAAGTTGTTAGAAAGAACAAACAATAACACTCAAAAAGCATGACATGTCATTAATGATATTATCGGAAAAAACAAAAGTATGAAATATTTTTTACCAAAAAAACTTCTGATAAATGAAAAACGAATCTCTGGATAATCTTCTATGATATATATATATATATATATATATATATATATATATATATATATATATATATATATATATATATATATATATATATATATATATATACATATTCATCATAGAAGATTATCCAGAGATTGATTTTTTATTTATCACAAGTTTTTTTGGTAAAAAATATTTTATTTATATATATATATATATATATATATATATATATATATATATATATATATATATATATATATATATATATATATATATATATATATATATATACATATTCATCATAGAAGATTATCCAGAGATTGATTTTTTATTTATCACAAGTTTTTTTGGTAAAAAATAATTTATTTTTATATATATATATATATATATATATATATATATATATATATATATATATATATATATATATATATATATATATATATATATATATATATATGTATATATATATACATATTCATCATAGAAGATTATCCAGAGATTGATTTTTTATTTATCACAAGTTTTTTTGGTAAAAAATATTTTATTTATATATATATATATATATATATATATATATATATATATATATATATATATATATATATATATATATATATATATATATATATATATATGTATATATATATATATATATATATACATATATATCAAAGAAGATTATCCAGAGATTAATTTTTCATTTATCAGAAGTTTTTTTGGTAAAAAATATTTTATACTTTTGTATATATATATATATATATATATATATATATATATATATATATATATATATATATATACATATAAATTCCTTAGGAAAGTATTAATCAAAAAAAGCAAAAAAAGCTTTACAGTTAGTAAAAACATATATGTCGTATTTGGTGCTAGGAAAGATGAACCTTACAAACCTTTTCTGTGTTTACTTGGAGCATTAAATAGATATAAAACCAATTTACGTCAAATTTTAGTCTTTAAAATTATAGAATATAAGCATATAACTAATTTAGGATTGTCTCTAAAAATATTTGAATCTTATTTAAGTGAAATCTGTCATAAATACACTACATGATTATCGAAAAAAAACTTCGTTGTTCGAAAATATAGTTTGAAACTGAGGTCATACTAAATTAGGTATTGTAGATCATATCAATGGAAAACGTCCTCAGACATAGCTAACAAAAAGATAAAAAGAGTTCTCTAGATCTATTTAAAAAAGAATCTAAACAGTATTTCTAATTTATGGATTACACTTTGCTTGATTTCAAATGTTTCTTTTAAATAAAGTTAAACTCAATTATAAAAAAGATAAACTAAAAAAAAATTTATTATCAAAATCCATATAACAAAGTTTATTAACAATATTACCCTTCTCTCAGAATTGTATGTGCATGTGTCTAATATTTATTTATTTTTTTGCTATAGTAGAAAATGTAGGCAGTTAAACAATTACTAATTGCTACTTTATGTATTGAAACTTAATAAAACAATACGATATATTATTTTCTAGTTTATATATTTATCTTTTCGCAATAAAATATTTGTAAATTACAATTTTATAAAAATGTTTTTAGTGATAAGACAATATGTCTTCTATTTGCTCCAGCTACTTATTTTGTTGTTAATGTACGTATATGAAAACTGTTTTTATGCAAAACTGTATGAACTTAAATTTACTAGAAATATAATTTTAATTTACCAGTTACTTTTTATAATTGCTCAACCTTTACTTTTTGATTATATTAAGTTAAAGTGATAAATAGATTAAGTTGTCACAAGTGTGTTTTTCTTTAACAATAAAAAACAAGTAAAAAAAATGTCACTTAATTTTTTAAATATTTTAAAAAACAAAATTTTTTTTTCTTTATTTTTAAATTTTGAATTTTTTTTAAATTTTAATTTTTTTTAAATTTTATTTTTTTACATTTAAAAAAAGTTATTTATTACAGCAATAACAGCTGTATTTACAATGTTTCAATTTTAAGTAAATATTTATACATAAATGTTTAATAACTACTTTAGATTTTAACGGTTTACAAAACTAGTTTTTTCAGAAATTAGTTTCTTTGAAGAACGCTTTAAAGAATAAATATTAACTATTTATCTTTAAATAGTCTTAAGTAAATATTTAAGAAAAACGTTTTTGTTGAAAACAAAAAGGTTTTGCGTGAAATAATTTAATTTACAAATTGTGTTTCATTTTATTCAAAAAAATTTATTTTATAAGTTGAAACACATTATTTTTTACCTCTTGATGGTAGAGTCCATTGTTGCAAAATATTAGATGTCGAAATCTCTCTTATTGCTACATTTGTATAATATCGTCCTGCGGTGAATAAACGAACATTTGTGTACTTTGAAGAGATATTCAGTTCCTCATTTGAAGTAAACGCCTATATTAATATAAATAATATAACAACTTATAATAACTTACTATTGTATTTGTATTTCGCCTAAAATTAAAAAACAGATATATAAATAAGACTTTTATAGTTTTTGCTGCTATGTAAGTAATAATGTGACTAATTTTGCAAAGACTGTATATTCAGCCGTTTTTGTGTAAAAAAATAATTTTGTGACATTTTTTGTTTACAAATGTTTTTTTTTAAGAACTTTTTGAAATTTCTTATTTGAAAATAAATTTGAGAAGTGTTACAAAATAATCAAATATTGAGGCACTTGATGTATTGCTGTTGTACAACCATATTAAAATGTTATTGGTTCTTGTTGTGTGTGTATGAAAGGGTGTAGCTGCTAGATTAAAAATGTACAACGCTACATAGTAGAGCCCTGCGAAGCTTTGAAATTTTGAATCGAATCAAATCAAAATTATAATTCAAGATATGATTCGAAAATTTGTACAATTTGAATCTTTCCTGATTTTTTTTTGTTGTGGGTATTTTAGATATTCTGCGCTTTGGCGCTATCAAAGTAACGTTACTTATTGTTAAATACCTTTTTATCAGTCATTAGAAGATTAAGCAGGGCAAGAAGCATTGAAGAAGAGATTATACAACTGTTTTATTTCATTTTATTATAAAATATAAACTATTAAATAAAAAAGCTTAAATTTAGACTTCAAAATATTGATTCGAAACGTAGTTCGAATCGCGAATCAAGACCTGCTTTGATTTGAGATTCAATTCGAAATAAAAACTGCCGATTCGCAGAACCCTACTACATAGGTTTAAAATAAACATTCTTCAGAATTGTTCTAAAGAGAACTTAATGTAAGCATATGTAAAAAAGATAAGAGTATGATAAGTTTTAATTATAAATAAAGGGAAGTATTTTTTAAACAATTCAATTATAGAATAAAATAATACTCTAAAAAAAACAAATTTTTCGAGATTTTCATTTGTATACCTTGGCCCCTATTTATACAACAAAAAAATACCTTAAAATATAGAACTTACTAAATTGCATAATCGTATTGCTCTGAAGAAAAAAGCTAAAAGATCTCATAATTAACAAAACCAATTTTATCGATATGTATTAAATATAAAAGAACAATTAATATAATAAAATGTAAAAAGAACAAATTAAGCTATAAAAATTAATAAAGAAATCAAAAGGAATAAGAACATAGATAAAAAATAAATAAATAAATAAATACATATAGTTAGCAACTATACATAGTAAAATATTACTGAACGTAAGACCTTAAAAAGTTAATGTGTGTTATATAGATTTACTCTCTAAATTTTTAGTTTATTTTGTAATTTAAATGTTCTCAATGAGAAGACTATTCTTGGTCTTCTGCGAGTTTAATTACAACTAAATAGTACTATTAATATATATTATTAAACATTTTTAACGACAACGACAACCAAGTCCCTAGTAGCCCAGTGGTTCAATGGACTTGCGCATATTTTTTAAATGCATAGCCAGCGCTTTATATTATAAACCACTAATTTTTAAATTAACTATTTTAATTCACTTTTAAACGCACATGCGTAAAACAGCATTGAGAACGCTCTTTAAATATTGCATATACGTGTGGTAGACATTTATATAAACTGGAGACATTTAAATGTTATTTGTTTTTAAAATATATAAAATAATTGTTGTATAAAAAAAATAAAAAAAGTTTGCATTGTTATATATAATAATATATATTTGATCGGGGAAAAAAAAACATTGCCTTACCACTTTATACAAACCCTAAACCCAGCTCTAAATTTGACATGGTTTCATTAGAACGCGTGTCTTACAACCATTAAAAAATAAATTTACAAATACTTTATACCATTTAGAAATATGCCGAACTAAAACTAAATGAAGTATATTGCCAAAGACTCTCTAAAATGATATCCTACCCTTCCTTTATATGCGAAAGAAGTCGGGCTATCGTAAACATTAAAATAAACACATACGGTATTTTTGAGTGGAAAAACCAGCATTTTATGTAATTTATGTCATTAATATATGTTTGATACTAACACAACGTTTAAAAAGTTTGTTCCGCCGCATTCTAATAATCAAAACGAAAAGTGTTTTAATTTTTTAGGTATTTTAAAGAATTAAAAAAATTAAAAAAGTTAAAAAAACAAAAATTAAGTTTTTCCTTGTTATGATTGCTACAAAACAATTCACTTTGGACTTATTTTATTGAACTATTAATTATTATTTGTAAAGTTCTATTTACACAAACTTAAGCGATTAGAGGTAAATCCAATTAAATGTAATTGAAGATGTCAAGAGGTAAATTAGGCAATAGACGTGAAGAGGTAAATTAGGCATGTTCAGATACTAATTAAATTCTATTATCAATTTTAATGTAGTTAAACTAAATTAATTAAAAAAAAAGAATACCCATGACAACTATTTACTTGATACATCAAGAGATCATGAAAGCTATTTGCAATAGAATAATGGAAATTTTTCTGTAAAAAGTAAATCATTTTAGAAGCTGTCAAATCTTACAATATTCTTTGAGTTACTCTGCAGAATGAAACTAGTGGCAAAACCCCATTTGTCAAAAAGTTGGGTTTCAACACTTTCTTGACTGGTTCAGATGAAGAAGTATTTGTAAATTATATATTAAGTGCCCAAAAGCATGCTCTGCCTATCACAAAAATCATTTTATCCCTTTTTCTTCGTTTATACCTGATGAAAAATATCTCCTCAAACTAAACAAAAGTTTTTCTTTTAAATTTAGACGAGCTAGGACTTTAGTGTCTAAGGAAAAATAGTTTGTTATTAAATACTAGTTAGTCAAAAATTACATATTAATTTGCAGTTTATTTTCTTGCAATTTGTTTCAACTTCTAGTTTTGAACATTGGTATATGTAATTATTATGCATATGCATCTATAAGCTATAACTGCTTTTTTTAAGTTATTTTACCAAAAAATATTTACGCAAGTCAACAAATTTTTAAGCGCAGCAGGAATGGATGTTATCAAGCAAATAGTGCAGCAATGGTTTACAGACAAGAGCGTTTTTTGCAGAAAAAGATTGTTTTTGTTTTGAGATAAGAAGCAAGACTTTTTGTATAGAATCAGGCTATCTAGATTATAACTCTATATTAAAACCTAATTTATTTATATTAAAAAGGACAAGGAAAATACAACTATATTAAAGATGATAGGCAGACAAAAGCTCTAAAAATGATTATTATCAGACATGAGTCTAGCAAGACTGGCTACAAAAATTATGAGTTGTTATGTGAATACCTTGCCAATAATTTTGATAAATTTCTTATTGCAAACAAAACACAATGAAGGCCGTTTTCTGATAAGAAAAAAATAAATCAAAATGAATTATCATAATGTAAAAAAGGTGGCTGATCTCTGAATAAATACTTATTATTTTTCATCTAAATACTACTAATTTCCTCCAGCCTGTGGATGTCGGGATATTTTCCCAATTAAAAAAAACAAGGGACTTGTATATTAAAATTTATCTAGAGCAAAGAACAAGAACACGTACGTTGCTGTAAAACATTTAATTCAGTTTTTTTTCCCGTTCAAAATATCATTAGGAAAACATAGCCTCTACCTCTTTAACCCAGAAGCCTGAGATACAGAAATTTAACAAAATAGGTGGAGCATTCAAACAAGGCGTTTAAGGTGTGAAAGTATTTTGAAAGGGAAGATCGCAAGTTGATCTCATTTATAAACTTAATTGTAGGACTCAAACCTTATCTGATAAATATAGCACCAATCTTATTGAATCACTGCATTTTAATATAGAAATCATAAGCCATAAAAAACATTCTTTTTGGAGCTTCATTTGATGTAAAAACTGTGTTTTTCCATTTGCAAACAAAAGTTGTTTAATGACAAAGAAATAATGCAAGCAAAATTTCAAAGAGTTCTGTAAAGGAAAGAAACTATGTAGAGGAAAGAATTCATGTAGAATGTAATACTTATATTTCTTTTAAATATTATTGAAATAATATAGGCTATATTAAATTTACTCTGTAAATGTAAGCCCTCGCACTCTTGTTTAATATTGTTTTCCTTCAACTTGAAAATTTTTTACATAAAGCACAATTAGAAAATCTTTTTACCTCTTTCTGTCTTAATCCCATCGACATCGCTTTTTAAACAAACAGCTATAAACAAAGCCTTCCTGCATCATAACAGTTTACCTCAGCAAAAAAGATTTTCTTGCATTCTAATTAATAAAGTACTCTATAACATAGGATCTCCGATGGCAATAGACAGTTTGGTAGCTAATAGTGCATTTTAGGTCGCTCATAACTGCAATTTATACGTAATAAATGTTAATGGAGCTGTTTTATTATAATATTTGTACACAAAAATAGAAGCTTGATAAACATTTAGCTGAAACAAATTGAATATATGATGATTATCAAATAGTTCTTTTGAATTTATAAATCGATCTGCAATTAAAATTATTTTTACACAGGGTTTTTGTCTACAAAGCATCTTCTAGTTTTTCTTATACCAAGCAATATTAACTTATATTTATTATTATACTTAAAGGAAAAATAAAGAATTTTTAGGCAGTTTTAATTTCGAAGTATCACACGTATAAACGTCAATCATGACTTTCTTATTAATTTAGAGTTGATAATAAAAAGATTAGGAAGCTTAATAGAATGACTTCTTTTTCCTAAATTATTTTTTAAAAAAAGAACATTACATTTTTTTTTTTCATTGACAGCTTATTTGCCTAAAACCATTATGTTTGATTTAAAATTTTCTCGTTTACTATTTTAAATAAAACATTTATATCTTCGTTAAAGTAAAATAAATTTGTGTCATCTGCTAATAAAAATTTAAAATTTTTAAAACTTATGAAAATTGTTTATATAAATATAAAATAAAAGTAGAACTATTATTGATTTTTAGGAAACACTAAAAGCTATAATCATTCAGAAATTTTTATAGTGTTCAAAATTTCTGCAAAATTTCCGGAAAGGTTTAACCCTAATAATTTGCGAAACAAGTATCAGAACAAACAAACTATTAATTTTTTTGTTTCTTATTTCTTCTGTTACTTGTTTCGCAAAGTTTTATGGTTGAAACTTTGCGGAAGTTTTCAATACTATATTTTTAGTGAACATTACAAGTTATAAATATATATTGAGACTTTACTTATGATATTTTTAGGAAACACTACAAGTTATAATCATGTATTGAGACTTTAGTTGATATATTTTCAGGGAACACTACAAGTGTTCCCAAAGATTATCATAAGTATATATTATACTTATTATTAATCAAATATAGAGACTTTACTTTTGATATTTTTAGTGAACACTACAAGTTATAATCATATTTTGAGACGCTACTTATGATATTTTTTCGGGAACACTACAAGTTATAATCATATATTGAGACTTTAATTGTGATATTTTCAGGGAACACTACAAGTGTTCCCAAAGAATATCGCAAGTATATATTATACTTATTAATAATCGTATATTGAGACTTTACTTATGATATTTTTAGGGAACACTACAAGTTATAATTGTTCAGACTTTATTTATGTATTGTTTCCTTTTATTTAGATTTTAAACAACTCTAAATGTGTATTTTTATTGACATAACTTTTAAGCTTTTTTTTATCAGTTATTATCTGCTCTATCAAAACCTTTGCTA
Organism: Hydra vulgaris; assembly: GCF_022113875.1. Taxonomy (NCBI): domain Eukaryota; kingdom Metazoa; phylum Cnidaria; class Hydrozoa; order Anthoathecata; family Hydridae; genus Hydra; species Hydra vulgaris. Next base: position 59,607,876 of record NC_061161.1, read on the forward strand.
TTATCTATAAAAGCTCCAAAGGCAAACTTATTTTTGTCAAAATCTTTGAATATATCGAGAACACTATAAATAATAGTCACTTAAACTACCTGGCTTAAAACTTTAGAAAAGCTAAAATCCAATTATACATAAATTGCTCTTTAATTTTAAAGATGATGGGATATTTGAAAGTTGTCTGTTGATTTTAGAATTAGAACTTCTTAAGAATTATAAAATAAAGAGTTCTGAAGAACGTCTGGAGCACAGACAGAACACGTATTTTTGTGTTCTGTCTGTGCTTCAGACGCTTTAGCTCACCAATAAGTTACTATATATATATATGTTTGTGCTATGCTCGGACTTCTGCCGTATTTTAGTTTCTTTTTTGTGAAACAATAACAATTACAATAAAGTTGTTTATATATATATAGCAATTTACTGGAAAAAGAAGACAACACAAGGGTGTTAACATCGTGTCTCGTTTACATTAGCGTTATCAGTTTATATTACAAAATAAAAAACATCAATAAAATAAAAGAACGAAAATATTATATTTATTAATACCGATATTACAAACCTAAAAAAAAGTAGAAATGAATAAACAGTAGTATAGGAAATTTATCATAACTAAATAATTTAAAAAACAAAAAAAAGGAAAAGGTGACTTTTTTTTTAGTATCATAACTTTGATCACTTTTTTTAAAAGAAGTATTTAAAAATCAACACCAGCTGTAATAAGAGGCCTTACAGTTTTATTTACTGTTTTATAAACTCGAAGTACCATAAACATTATCAAGACTTCCAAGAATAACAACAAAAAATAAGACATTATTCTTTTGTAAGTCAGAAGTGGTCATGATTCAGCTACCGCTTTGCAAAATTTACTAATATAACAGATAACATTTGTAATAATATCAGCAACACTGCTTTGTAATGCAACTAAACTCATAATGTCAAAGATAATATGAAATTTAAGTAAATTTTTTTTAACTCCACCTGCTTGCTAATAATGAATCTAAAATTGATGATGTTTTAAACTCTTTTCAAAAAACTTTGTTTAAGATAAATGTTCAAGATATTATTACGAAAGACATTCGTATATTTTTAAGTATGCTTCTTTATTTTTAGAAAATGAAAAATTTTTGAATGATACTAACCATCTTTATCAAAAGTTAGTTTGCAGCAAACTGTTTGAAAACACACAAAATGATGAGTTGTTCATTGACTGTGCTATCATTATAAATTATTTTGGAACGCCAATGTGCCGATTGATTATCAAGCAGTCCATTTGATTCAGTTGTTAAAAGAGCTTCTGATATCCTTCTTACTATCAGGTAATCAAATTACTAACAAAGCATCAGAATGCAACTTTGCAATTTAGATTTAATAGTACACACAAAAACAAATGCAAATAGTCAAACTTTCCAGGTTTTGACATTGTAATCTCAGAATCAAACTCTGGAATGGCTTAACAGATAAAAAAGAAAATAATTGCTTGATTATTCAAGAACCAAAGTACCGATGATGAAAAAATGTGTGACAAAACAATAAAAACTCAATCTCAATAAAATAAACCCAAGTACAAAATAAAAAATCTCATTTAAGATAAAACTATCCGTCTAATAACAAAGCAAAAAGAAAAAAAATAAAATAAATAAATGGAAGAAATTAAACTACAACAACAAAAATTTAAAGTTTGTAATAACTAAATAAGTACATGGATTTTAGTGTGAAAAATTATATATAAGTCTTAATCACTCACGTGTCACTCACGTAAGTTTGATACCAAACAAACTATCTTTAAGTAGCTTGAGTAATAATTTAACGCCTCATGTATTACATATTGCGGCTGTTGAAACCATCACAAAAAAGTATTTGAAATGAAACACTACACTACAGAACAGATATCAACAAAAAAAAACGGTCAGTTGTATTGATCATTGTCAACTGTATGACTCGCCGTTTTTAAATATGCGTACTGTACCTTTACACCAAAAATAAACCTTCGGGCTGAAAATCTTCGACAACATGGCACAGTAAGACACCTTTCTTTTATATTTATTCATACTTATACATATATTTATTTATACTTATACTTTTATATTTATTCATACTATAACCCTGTAATTTTTTTTTTCATATTTTCATACATTTCAACTTTAAGATTTTTTCCTAGAAAACTACAATTATTATAGCTATGGAAAAATGATAATGAAAAGCTGGTAAGTATGGTATATTGAATAAACTTTTTTATTCTTAAATAATATAGGTTATTCATTTGTCAAATTACATAATTATTTTTGTAAGTTTCATTTTAGTTACAGATATGTTCGAATAAACGATTACTCGAATCAAATAAAAATTATAATCAACCAGTTATATCAATTACATTTATGGTTGAATAAGAGATTAATCAAATTGAATAAAAGAAAAATTGGATAATAAAAGTGGCATTGTTCATTGATGAAAATATAGTATAAAACACTATTAGAAGTCAGGTATATTCGACAACTTCTAATTATGATATTAATATACTTTTTTTTTATTAGGAAATTTGTAGGGAATACAATAAACAGTCATTTGGAATTAGCTAGACTTTTTTAACTATTCACCTTTAATAGGTATTTTTTCATATTTTCATACAAATATATTTTCAACTTTTAAATCTTTTCCTAAAAAATTACGATTATTTTAAATATACAAAAATGATAGTGAAAAACCTTTTACTACTATAAAATTATGGTAAGTTAAATAAACTTTTTTATTCCTAAATAATATAGATTGTCAACTCACAGTAATATTTTTGTAAATTTTATTAGTTACAGTTATGGTCGAATAAAAGGTGATGACAAATGGAACAATACCTTCGAAATTACTATGGTCATCGTTATTTTTTTGTATTTTTTTAATGTTCTAGTAATACAAGCTAAAACGTTTTTATTAGTTACTTTTATAATTGTTTTATAAACCTGAGTCTTTATTGCTTAGGCAAGAAGTTGAAATAGTTACAATATAATATACAATTATAGTTGTTAAATTGTGATGTCTCATTATTGCTTTTTTTTTGTAGTTATCTTTGTTTCAGTAAAACTTTAAAAATTGTTATTTTTTATTTTTTTTTCTTTAACACATATTTCTTGATAAAATAATCTTACTATTTTAAATAAGCAATTTTAAAAATATAAATAATTAAATTAAACACCAAATAAAATTATAGAGTTCTTCTATTACCTAAAACCCAGTTTCTGAATGTAATACTAATAATTCCATCTAAGTTCTCACCGAAACCGGCAAATCCAACCAATTGCTGAGTAAAAAAGCATATTATTTCTACTAAGTTCTAAAAGTTGCAGTTACGGTTAATGGCCGAATAAATACCTGAGTATTCCTACTAAGTCTCGATTAAAACCTACTTTTACTACTAAATTCAATGCGAGTCCTCGTCAGGAACTTACTAAGTATTACCAATACGATTTACTTAGTACCATATATTTTTTTCCACTCAAAATTTCAAGTCCAATCGAAGACATATAACATATTTTAATATATTTAACTTTGCCGTAATTATTTATGGCAAAAAAAAAAAT
>NC_061161.1:59623941-59726771 GCF_022113875.1 Hydra vulgaris
ATGGAAGCTATTAAATGTAATAACAAAAATACAACTGTAGTTGCGCATTATGTAAGAAAAGGTTTGACAAAACCTCCAATTCCGGATAATTACTGCAAACCTAATCTTTGACTGATTAAAGAGAAGAATATAATAGAAATTTGGGAACTAACTGGACGCATACCTTTTTATTTCTCCATAAAAAAAAATAGCTAAGCGTTGCGGAAACATTTGTCGATTTTTTTGGCCAAGAAAGAAGAACGAATTTGTTAGAAAAAAAAAAATCATCGGAAAAATTTTCCCATTATTAAAACAATAATGTTCTTAGAAAATATTGCTTAAGAAATATCTCATTTGTAATTTAGTTGTATTTTGTGAAAACTTTTCTAACTTTCAAGTAAGCATTAAAAACAATTTTCATTTTCAATTCTAATTGTCAATTACCTAATTATAAAGTAATTCATCAAGTTAGAGCATCAAATAAGGAAGGTGGAGGATTGTGTATATACATAAAAAATTCAATTTTATTTAAAAGGAAACCACAGTCAAGTTCAACCACTAATGATTATGAATCTTTATGTGTTGAAATTATTAGTAAAACTTCAAGAAATATCGTCATCCATGCTTTATATAGACCGCCCTCAGGAAGTATTAAGGCATTTGAAAATCACATTAAAAGTATAATTAAAAAAAAAAATCATCTTTAAATAAATCGGTGTATATTGTTGGTGACATTAATCTTAATATATTAGAATACGACAAAAATAAAAACATTAAGAACTTCTTTAACACAATTTTTCAAAATAGTTATATTCCCCTAATTAATAAACCAACGCGAGTAACTAGAGAAAGTGCAACGTCTTTAGATCAAATTGTTACAAATGATATCGTAAATATTAAAATAAGGACAGGTATATTTAAATCTGACATTTCTGATCACTTCTCTATATTTATTCTATTGTAAAAATGCATCGACTATGATGCTCTTAGTGATAGAAAAAAATTATTTACAACACGGTTAATAAACGACACTTCCATCAAATATTTTCATAAACTTCTTACTGGCGTCAACTGGGACACTCTACAACTAAATCTAAATGCCAATAAAGCATATGATATCTTTTTAACTGAATTTCTTAATCTTTATAATAAGCATTCCCGGAAGTTACTAAAGTTATCAAAACAAAAACACCTTTAAACCCTTGGATCGCGAGGGGCATTCTTAAATCCTCAAAAAAAAAACAACGTTTATATAACAAGTTTCTTAAAAAAAAAACTCTTAAAAATGAAACTAATTACAAAACCTATAAACGGCTATATGAATCAGTTTTAAAACGCTCAAAGAAACATCACTATTCGGAACAATTATTTAAACACAAAAATGATTTGAAAAAACATGGCAAATTATAAAGGAGGTAATCGGTAAAAAACGTTTATACGGTAATTTACTTCCAAAAAATCTTAAATTTAATAACAATTGTATTAAAAATAAATCCTTTGTGGCCTAAACACTTAATTAGTTTTTTCTAAATATAGGTCCTATTTTATCATCAATTATAGCAACTTCTCAAATACACTTTACGTAACCTGAAACAACATTACGTAACCTCAAACAACGTCTTACGTAACCTCAAACAACATTAGTGTTATGTCTAATCCTAAACTTACGGAAAATGAATTATTAGACGCAGTCTCTTTGTTAAAGCCCAAAAAAAGTGTAGGTTTCGATTCTATAAGTAGTAATGTCGTTATTAAATCAATTTTAGGGCCACTTCTATTTCTTGTTTATAAAAACGATTTAGATAAATTTTCTAACATTTTAAATATAATTTTATTTGCAGATGATACCAGCTTGTTTTATTCCAATAAAGATATCAATATATTATTCCAAACATTAAACAAAGAACTAGACAAACTAACCCAATGGTTTAAATCAACCAAGATATCTTTAAATATTACTAAAACAAAATACACTTTATTCCATCGCCTACATAAAAAATCAGATATTCCCTTAGAACTCTCAGACCTTTTTATTGACAATCAATTAATAAAGAGAGAGCAATCAATAAAGTTTTTAGGCGTGTTTCTAGACGAAAATGTAACCTGGAGGGAGCACATAAGTGTAGTTGAAGATAAAATATCAAAAAATTTAGGTATAATGTACAAAGCAAAGCAGTTATTACATCGATCTTGTTTAAAAAACATTTACTTTTCTTTTATTTATTGCTACTTAAGTTATGCGAACATTGCTTGGTGTAGCACTAACCGCGACGAAAATAAAAAAATTGCTTAGCAAACAAAAACAGGCTATAAGGATAATTTCAAACGTAGATCGTTTTTCACACACACTAACACTTTTTAATGAACTCAATATCCAAAATGTATATAAACTAAACCTCTATCAAGTTCATATTTTCATGTTCAAACTTGATAAAAATATATTACCAATCTTATTTTATTCAATTTTTGAAAAAATAAATCACATATACCCTACAAGACACTCAAAATACAACTACATTCAATCCAAAACTTATTATTCCGCTACTAAATTCTCTATTGTAAACCGAGGACCAAAGTTGTGGAACATAATATTAATAATGAAATGAAAACTAATTATTCTCTAAACCAATTCAAAACGAAACTTAAGCGATTACTTTTGTTAACTGAAAATAAATTAAATTTTTTCTAATAAAACTTCTTTATGTTAGAAATCAATAATTAATAATTAATTAATTAATTACTTTAGATTATTAATACATAATTAATCAACAATTGTACATATATTTTTATCATTTTAAATGATAATCTACTTTTTGAGAAATTTATTTTTTATTTTTGCATTATTTATTAATCTTTTACTTTTTATACTGTTTATTTGCTTTTACTTAATTGGCAATGAAAAGTATTATAAATATAATTAAATAAGTTAAACTATTTTATGCTCTACCAATAAAATGTTTTTATATAAAAGCATATCTTTTTATTTTTCAAACCAAGTCTTAAATGTTATTTTTGTCATTTCAATATTTTATTAAATTTTGTTTCTTTTATTTTACAAAACAATTGTTAAATCTTATTCTTTGAAAAACTATAAGTTTTAAACGATATGCGATATATTTAATTTTTTTTTATATAATATAAATCAGAGATATATACATTGAAACTATATTTTATTGTTAAACTATATTTTGTCTAATAATGACTCATTTTTTGGGGCTTAATGATAAGACTAAATTTGTCTTCTTCTAGCCCCGGTCATGTAATTATTTTTTTTATAAGTTACAACTGTAAATTTTTTTTTTATCGGCAAAAGTGTAAATAAAAAAAAAAAAAAAAAAAATTAAAAATATATAGGATTAAACCATTTTTTTAAAAAGTCAATGTTTTTATTTTTATTAGGAAAATAGAAAAAAGTTTTTATATTTATTTCTAATTTACAATATTTTTCTTTTAATTTTTAACGGATTTTAATTTTAAATTCAATTTAATAAAGGGCACAAGTTGAAAATAAAAATATTATAAAAATTACAAAAATAATCGCATTAACATCAAAAATAACTGCTTTTATAGTTCAGATTTTTTTCAAAACAAACTTTTTTTTGATTAAAAAATTTGAAAACAATGTTCTAAATATTTAGGCATCCGACCTCGTTTCAAAGTCAAATCGATACACAACAGCGAAGTTAAAATTATACAACATTGAAATGACGTCTGCCACTGCTCGAAAAGTTTAGTTAGCGTATTTTTAAAAACTTTATAGTAAAGGCCAATTAAGTTTTAATTTTTCTTTTGAAGACCTAAGCACACCGTCTCAATAAAAATTTACGTTATTAATGTTTTGTATGAGTTTATTAACTATGTAATCGTTTGTTGAGTATGCATACGAGGATTTCAATCTAAGCCAAATACTTTCAATTTTAAGAAGCTTAAAAATTTTCTCGATGTATTTGAGGCTGATAATCTAGGTGTTATATTTCTGACTTGTTAATTTAGACCTTTAATCAATCAATAATCAGTCAATAAATTAAAAAAAAAATAATCCAAAGAAACAATTTAAAACAACATTCTCTCCATTTAGAACGTTACCTGTTTTTTAGTTTTGCTTTTAACAGTTAAAAACCTCTCTTTAAATTTGAAATTTTGTGATTAAAAGTTGTCCTCAAACGTCTTTTGTATTGTTTTAATTATTTTGGTTTATTAACTATTTACTCCAAGAAATGCTGAAAGCATATATCACAGAGCACCACAAAATCCCAGGAAAAAAAGTTGTATTGAATTTTAATAAATATTTTAAAAAAATATATGGCATATAGAAAATCTTTAGAATTTCTTTTAAATCTCTTTTAATTTTTTTTGAACTTCTTAAAAAACCTTTTCTTCTCCTTTTTTTTCTATTAAAGGTTTTTATAGCAAAGACTAAAAAGCTTGTATTTACCTATAATTTAAAAACATCTATAGAAGTTTTTATAGCATTATCATTAGAAGTTAATAGACATTCTATAGAAATTCTATAGAATTTCTATAGAACAAATGTTTCAAAAATTTATACAAAATTCTATAGAAATTTTTATTCCAGTGTTCCATTTAACAAGGAATTTCATTTCTTCTTTTGTTGACACAAGTAAAGTAATAGCTATTTATTGACCTGTTTGACTTTTTATATCTTTATAGTTTAAGTTACTTTTATTGTTACTTAAAAGTATCTATTTTGCATATTTATTGGTTTTGATTTCAAAAAATTTTATTTTTTATAAACTGTTGTTGAAACAAATAAAGATTCTATTATATAGATATATTTAAAACACACACACAAACACACAAACACCCGCCCCCCCCCCCACACACACACACACACATATATATATATATATATATATATATATATATATATATATATATATATATATATATATATATATATATATATATATATATATATATATATATATATATATATATATATGTATATATATATATATATATATATATATATATATATATATATATATATATATATATATATATATTTATATATATATTACAAATTAGTAAAAAATCACTTAGCAAAAATTTTTCTCATTTAACAGTGTGTTTCATCAATAAAGACTCATCAGAAATTTCATTTCTGATGAGTCTTTATTGATGAAACACAGTTTAAAATGAGAAAAAATTTTGTTATGTAATTTTCTACTAATTTGTAATTGCTCTGTTCTTTTAGGAACATTGAGCACTCTTTTTGTAGAATACATTTTAAATTGTTTAAATATATATATATATATATATATATATATATATATATATATATATATATATATATATATATATATATATATATATATATATATATATATATATATATATATATATATATATATATATATATATATATATATATATATATATATATATATATATATATATATATATATATATATATATATATATATATATATATATATATATATATATATATATATATATATATATATATATATATATATATATATATAGTTAGATGGAAGCGAATTAGGTATTGCAAACTTAGTAAGCAAATCATCTTTTCTTAATTTAGGTACTCAAGTTACTTTAAACTTGATACATAAAAAAACGATTTTATTCGAAACTGTTTTTTATCTATTACTTATTTAAATACGTTATTTAGGTCAGTGTCGCCGAACAACTGTTTCTAAATTAACCAGAAAAATTATAAAGGAATTGATGGCAAGCAAAAATGCAGTTTTGGGAAGGGGAGTTTGTCTATGGCAATAGCAGGTTGTGTCAATATTATAAATGTTTTTTGTAAATGTTAATTGTAAATGTTTTTGTAGTTTTTTCAGTGAAATATACAAATGTTTAAACAATGACTTAGTTATATCGTAAATCTTGACTTAATGATAATTTATTATTGAACAGTATTAATAATATATAAATAATATTATTCATAAACTGACATTTCAATTTTATTAGATAACTATTTTCTTGCATTTCTTAATAGTACAACCATTCGTCGAAAACTTTGAGCAAATGCACAATTTTTTCTATCCCCAATCATTAATTTGCTATTTATTCGAATTTTATATTTAAATTTTATTTTAAAGCATATAAAACTAAATTTACAACTTTTGAAAAACTTTTAAAAACCTTTAAAAAATGAAATATTTCAAAATCACAAAAATTGTTAAATAGTTCTATGTTTGTAACGTATAAAAACTCCCAGTTAATTTTCAAATAATTAAAGTTCTTTGGACGCTAATAAAATCTTAATACTTAATTATAAATTTGAAACATTTTTAATTTTCTTGAACCAAAAGAGTGAATAGTTCCAGACTGTTAATGATAAAAAAAAAATCTACCACATAAGCGTTTGTTCCAATAAATGCTAATTTCCGCTACTGTAACCGTTAAACTATAAAATGTATGAGCACCTCCTGGATTATTACTTATAAAAAAATTCATGATTTATCACTGGCGATTAAGTATAATAAAGTTAACAAAGTATATATTATATAAATACTTTGTTAACGGTGCATAGGTTTTACTAGAAACTAGACTTACTTTTTTGAACGACAGTCCCATAACGTTTTTCTTTTACTTCTATAATTACGTCGCTATTTTCTTGTCCAAATCCCCAAATAACTGCTCTATATGGACTTTTTTGCAAAACCATGTGATCAGCGTAATGATTTGCAAATCGAAATACCGGTGATTCGAAATGTTTAAGTATTATTTGTGATCCAAGATTTTTCTGAACTATTGATGATTGATAGCAAATAATTTGCGTTGATATTAAAATAAGTTTGAAAATTAACGAAATCATTATGAGTACTTTTTTCTTCAAAAACTTTAAACCTCTTCTTTTATTAAGTTATAAAAGTTGCATAACGCAAAAATGCGTTTTCCCGTGTAATCGTTGTATACGTTTTATTGAATGTTTTGAGTTGAAATTTAATTTCTTTTTATCATTTTTTGTGTCTTGAATAAACATAACTTTATTTACAAACCGCTGTTCTTGTTTTAATTTTATTGTTTATAATGGTTAATCAATAACTTCGAAAATCGGATTAAAACATAATATTTTATTTCTTATATAGAAATGTTAAATTGATTTAAATATTTTTTTACCGTGATATAAACGGATATATACCAATAATTTTGTTTTCCTTAATTTCTTAAAAAAAAAGCTCTTATGGAAGTTGAAAAAAAAACAAAATTAATAATATATATCCATTTGATAAGGATAATGGTTTTGTAAGATTAGAATACGATAAAGCCTTGGAAAAAATTTGCGAACAAATTAGCCCAACAAGAATTTTAAATGATAATTTTAAATCCCACATCTAGTTATCCTATTAAAACTAAGACTTATATCTCACAACTAAAATTCAGCGATTTTTAAAAACGGAATACGATTGTATAAATCCAAGTGATCCATCCCGCCTCGTATGTATGGTCTAATTAAAGCTCACAAACCTGAAAAATCTTTTCCTATGAGAATTGTTGTATCAACTATCGGCGTTCCTAATTATAGAATATCAAACTATTTAGTAAAGAAAATACAACCTGTATTAAACAAAAATTAAACTCGTCTGAAAAATTCTTTTGATTTTATTAGTAAAGCGAATTCATGGGAAAATAACAGATTGAGAATGGGAGAATAGATATAGGAGAATGAATGGTAAGAATAAATGAGATGGGAAAATAATTTTTTTTTTTTTTTTTATTCTTTCTCTGTTTACATAACATAATTTTACAAATTCCACTACATAATATAAAATTTAAAAAAATAAGTAAAACAGATAGGGGCTTAAAGAAGATGAGGATGACAGAACGTCATCGCAATCTTTTCATAGAACCCCTTTAACAAGATTTAATTAAAATATCGTAATATGGCATACAAAATAAAAATTTCAATAAAATATCATAAAAAAATGCCTAATCCGCTTATAAAATTTGTCAAGCAACAAAAAAAAGTAGAAACAAAACAAAAACGTATTTAAGAGAATTTATTCACAGCATTATTAACAAAAAATGTTTCACAGGTTTTAAAAATTTCTTTTTTTGTTAAAAACTTGAATGAACTTAACGAACTCAGCGTACCTATGAACCCATTTTGAAAAATGTTCTATACTTTTGGACCTCGATATAAATTGCTGTATTCTGAATATTTATTTATTATCCTAGGCAGTTTAATTGTATTCAATATATTCGCTCTAAGATTATAGTTATCATTTTTATTTAACTCAAACTTATTATTAAAGCTTATAGAAGAGATATTGTGATTGTAACGATACATGAAAATTAAATGCTGGTAGATACTTATTTCAAATACATTTATCATTTTTATATCTTTCATCAAGGGATTAGCGTGTTTCCGCTCCGTTTGAGTACTTGCCCATGAAATGTTTGCATAGCTGATGAGGCAGTGAATTAGCTCAAAGTAGAATAATTTAAGACTATTTGTATTGATGTACGAGCGAACTCGATACATTAAATCTATGATTTTGGTAATTTTTGACTGGATATATATTTTATGAGGAAGCCAGGATCAACAACGATTCCAAGAATCATATATTGGATTGCTTTTTAATTAATTTGTCAAAAATAAATAAATAGGATGGGAGAATAAATAACTCAAGGTTTATTTGATGAAATAAACTTGTATCCATTAATACAACTAAAGAAAGCCACTTTAATTCTTATAGACCAATTAAATAAAGATGATTCCTACAAATTTTCCACCAAACTTATTATTATCTGGAACAAGACAACTCATAGAGCTTTGTTTACACCGTTGTTATTTCTCCTATCCTATAGGTCTTTCATTCATGGTCGTACTTGCAGAATCATTCTCACAACATCATGAACAAAACGCTTCCAACATTGCAATAGCAGTAAATCCTCCTCTTGACCTAAAATTCTATTTAAGATATGTCAACAAAAGTGCCGCTAGATTTTCCAACACTCAAGAAGCAGAACAATTTCCAATTATCTTAAACAAACAACACCCTGCAATACAATATACGATCAAAACTGAAAGCGGAAATAGAACTCTCTCGAAAAACTCTCTCTAAACTTCCTCGATTTAACCATAATAAATAACAACAAAGGATAATACAAGTTTAAAGTTTACAAAAAAGAACCTGTTACTAATATCCAAAATAAACATCACTCAAATCATGACTCTAAGATTGTAAACGCAATATTTAAAGATTTTGTTCACAGGTCTTATTCTTCATGCGGGAATATTAACAAGATGAGATAAATTTCCTTATTCAAATGTTAAATGAAAATGGGTACAACATATGCCATACTTAAAGGGATTGCAAATTTTTTTTTTTAAATTTGTTATTAATGTGACCCAAGAAGTCCTAATGGTCTTACCACAAAGCACCGCGGAAGTGTATTTAACCAAGAAGTTCACGCCTTCTTCTTTACTGTGCGGCGAAATATGTCCAAAGCTCGTTTCGAAGCTGGATCTCTTGCTTGTAAAGCAAGTCATCTAACCATTGAGCCACGGCCGCACAAACTTAATTGGAAATAAATGGTCGCTAAAAATCAACAAAATTCAATCAGACTCTCTTAACATCCTTACTGTATTGTTGCGGTGGATACCATCACTAACCCCAAAACTAAGGAAATATTTCGTAAAGCTGACTATAGAGTAGTCTTCAAATCAAATCAAAAATTAAAAACATTACTAACGTCAAAAAAAAAACTAAATTGCCTAAAAATAATTAACCCAGAACTTATTTGATTGAATGCAAATGCTCAAAGAGATACGTAGGAGAAACTAAACTTTAAATTAGGGCTCGAACTCAACAATATCTGAAAAACTTAAACGAGGGAAACAATATCAATCTGCAATAGCCACCCATAATAAGTTTTGCTCACAAGAAATAAAGTTGGAAAACGTAAAAACAATTAAAGTTGAAACAAAAAAAAGTGATTGTAATAATACAGTTTTCCATGTTCACCTTTATATGGCGGATTGAATTTAGATAACGGGCATTTTGTGAAAACTAAATTTTGGACTCCGTTTTTTTAAATTTTTATGTAAACAAGAAAAAACCCATTTAACTGCTGACGTCAGTTAGTTTTAAACTGTGTCTAACATTACAAAAAAATGTTGTTGTAAAATTTTTACAAGCTGATGATGCTGGTAAACATAATGCAACATAAATTTCTAATAATAAACTAATAATTGTATTAAGAAGTTACGTATTAATTGAAGTTTTCTTACTAATATAACACATAACATATACACATATGTCAACTTCATATGTTGCTTAACATCAACTTCAAGTAATATTCATCCAGATTGTTGTTTAGCATTGTTGTACTAACATACTAGCAAAACAAATGACAGTGATTTCTTGTCAAATTATTTACAGTAAGTGCAGATTTTGCAGACTCTAATTGAACAAATACCATATCAAAAGGGCTTGCTATTGTTCCTTTTATAGCAAGTTTTTTGTTGCATTTGTATTTGTCAAAAACTAGCTTTTTCTTTTGTTTGCTTTCGACCTCAGTTTATTCAAGATTAATGTGTAATTTTTAAAAATTACTCAATGCCTTAAGCTTAATAGTAGATTTGAAAATTTTGATTGGTTTGCGTTGTTGCTTATTTCTACTAAAACAAGGCTGCTTAGTGCATTGCTCCTCGGTTAAAATAGTAAACTCTTTTGGTTATATATTTGTTTATGACTATTTTTCTAATAAGATCATTAAACAACTTGGAGTCGCACACTTTATGGATTTCAGTATCAATCTCTTTTCTTCTTTTTGACATTCTAAAAACAATAACATTATTTTCTCGCTATCCAATTTTCTTAATATATCTTAATATAAGATAATATTATCTTAATATATAATCTTATCTTAATATTATCTTAATAATATATCTTAATATAAGAAAATATTATCTTAATAATATAATGTTTTTACTTTAAATAACGACATTGATGACTGTACCGAAAAAGCTTAAATTGCTGGTTTAAAATAATAATAAGTTATAAAGTTAATTTTAGTTTTATTTTCTTTATCTATAACTGTAAGGCAGTTGATTAGATTATTAATGCTATATATACTTTTTCGTTTTAAGTTTCTTACAACAAAGTTAGAAACTTAAAATATTCCATTACAAATAAAAGATAAAGTATTACATATATGAATTTTATAAATTCATGTTTAAATAGAGGGTAAAAAGGATGATCACTAATAAAATATCTAAAGTATATTGTTAAATATACGATTGTAAAAATGAGTTCTTTAAGCTTTCGTTTAAAAGTAAATTAGTTACTTTCAATTGCTAACAATAAAGAGGTTTTTTTACCTTTGGCTCTCAAATATTTTTCTTTTTTAAATAATTGGTTTTGGAATTCTAAAGTTGTTTTGCTGTAATCTTCGTTTACATAAAATCGATCGTTTCACAACTTTAACTGAACATAGTTATCAAACGCAGTTTTTTGTCTTTGCAGTTTAAAAATTTAATTATTATGGTTCTGTTGTACTTTTTTCCCCGTCCTGTACGCCCGTTCAATTTCATCAGTACCTTTAAGTCCAAGTTTTGTCTTAAAAACATTTTAAATCTTTTCTTTGCTCAATTCCCATATTTCATTTTTGTTTTCTTTGATTCCCGTAAATCTCAGGTTATTTCTTCTGCTCCTGTCTTCCAACTCAGCAAATTCGTTTTTAACTTCAACGTTTGCTGTATCATTTTGGTTTGATGATAAGTTTGGTTTTTTTTTTTTTAGAAAGTTCTTTAACGACTAGTTCATATTTCTCGCTTAAAAATTCCCCAGATTTTCTAAGTTCATTAGTTTTGTTTTTTAGTTTTGTATTTTCTTCTTGAAGATTTAATAGCTTTAAATCTATTTAAATATTTAATTTTAAGACGCCGTATTTTTAAAAGTAATTGTATATATATATATATATATAATATTTATACATATATATATATATATATATATATATATATATATATATATATATATATATATATATATATATATATATATATATATATATATATATATATATATATATATATATATATATATATACTTGTTGGAAAATGGCAACTGTGGTTCCAATATTCGAAAACTCTGGAGAAAATTCTGACCCCTCCAATTATCGTCCGATCATTCTTCTTTCTGTTATTAGCAAGGTCTTTGAGTCTTTAATCAACAAATTCCTCACATCTCATCATGAGTCAAATAAACTGCTGTCAGACAATCAATACGGTTTTCGATCCTCTCGCTCTACGGCCGACTTGCTAACTGCTGTAACTAAAAGATTTTATCGTGCATTAGATGGAGGCGGTGAGGCTAGGGCTATTGCTCTTGACATATCTAAAGCTTTCAACAAAGTTTGGCATCCTGGTCTTCTCCATAAGCTTGCTTCATATGGTGTTTCTGGGAAAGTTTTTGAGATTATCAAATCATTTCTTTCTAACCGATTTATTAAAGTCATCCTTGGAGGCCAACACTCTTCTTTATTTCCATTAATATCTGGGGTTCCCCAAGGTTCTATCCTGGGCCCTGTATTGTTTCTTATCTACATAAACGATCTTCCTGAATACCTTTCATCTAAAGTAGCTCTTTTTGCTGATGACTCAACTTTATACTCCTGTCTCGACAAAAAGTCTTCTCTTTTCGATCGCCTAGAACAAGCAGCTGATCTTGAATCTGATCTCACTTCAGTAATAAGTAGATAGGATATGCCGGTTCTAGCTCATTTTCATTTTCAACCATATTTTTAACCATATATTTAATTAAATGTAGGGTTCATTATCATCCATATCGTGTATAAATGTTATAACTAAGAAATAAAATTTTTAAAATTTATACAAATTTTAAAAATCATTTTTTAAAATATAAAAATTAGGGTGAATTTTGTTTCTTTGACGTCAAAGGTCATGAAATTTTCTTGCATGACGTCACAGGTCACGTGACTTTTTATTTTTCTTTCCTGACGTCACAGGTCACGTGACTTTTATTTTGCTCTTATGCGTAGTAGAAGCATTGTCCTATCAGTGCAGCAAAGCTCCCAGATTGTCAAACTTGTGCATCACCAGAGTTGAGTGTCACTACCATTCTTCTACCACTACCAACGCTAGGCATACTTTCAGATGAATTAAAGTTTCAATAAAATGAAATTGTAGTTGTTGGACCAATTATACTATTCGATTGATAAAGTTATCCTGATGTCTCATTATTAAATGAGCTTACATTAGATCCATTCCATGAAGAGAAATAAAAATCTTCTAAACCTGATGAAGCGTAGATGCATCGACTGTTAACATCATATCCAGAAAATGTAGTATATCCATTATTATTATAAGGTGTCCAAGGTTGAATGACAGAGTTAGTATTAGTAGGAGCACCATATCCATCATAGATGCAAACTCTAGATTCCCACCAGTTTCCAGATCCTCCAACAACATGCATTCTTATGTATTTCAAATACACTCCGTTTCCATTATCCATAGCATTCATTAGCATATATTCACTTCCATAAGTTGTATTTGCATATCTAAATGTTGTTGAGTACAACTTAATGGATGAGATGGATCGAGGTATTAGCGGATTAATACTAGTTAATGTTTGATGTAACGATGAAGTTCTTGTGATAAAAGGTTGCAACCAAAAGGTCACTGAATTTCCTGTTTTATTGTATAATTGTATATTCAAACTTGATGTAAAAGGAAGATCAAATGCAAAATATCCTCCTGAATCATTTATATTAGATACATTACATCCTTGTAAAGAGTTTGCATAATAGGGTCCACCAAGTGGTGCAATTAATAAATCACAAGCTAAAGCTATATTATTAATACCTACACCATCTGTTACAATAGAATCATTACCTATGCAAAGTACATTGTCAGCATATATTTTTAAAAAAAAGTTACCTGGTACAGTATTAGGTGCAATAGTAGATCCTGTAAATGCAATCCACAGTTTTTTTAGAATTCCTGAACTACCACTATAGCTAAAAATAGTATATGATCCTGGAGTTGCATAGAATGCTTGAGATTTTTGTCCAAAGCATATTAAACTTGTAATGGGAATGATATCTAAACTTTGATTTTGCATATCATCAACATAGCTCTTTGTAACAGCATCTTGTGCATTAGTAGATTCAGCTACATTGATGAGTTTATTTGTATTTAAATTTATATTAGCAGTTGCAGGATTATAACCATCAGTTCTTAGATACATACTGCTAGAAGTCTGATTATTATCTACATAATTTTTTGTAGCTGCATCCTGTGCATTAGTAGGATCAACTACATTGATCAATTTATGTGAATTCAAATTTATATTAGCACTCATACTATTAGTTCCATCTATTTTTAGATAGGAACTGCTAGAAATCTAATTATTATCTACATAATTCTTTGTAGCTGCATCTCGTGCATCTGTAGGATCAGCTACATTGATCAATTTATGTGAATTCAAATCAACATTAGTAGTGGCTGTATTGCCAACATTAATGTTGATATTTAATCCATCTGTTGTGTAACCATACATTGAATTACTACCGGCTATATTCATACTCATTTTTTATATACTATATATATTTTTTTTAGATCGTTTTCACAAATCCTGTGTCTTAAAGAGACTTAATTCAATATAATGAACTTTTAATACTTTGAAAGTCAACACCTTCATCTAGCTTTTTTAATACATAAAGACACAAGTGTCCGCAAAAGGAAGTGTCTCCAAACTGAATTCTTTTACTATTATAATAAACAGGACTGTGTTAATATTGAACAAGTTCAACTGGAGGTGATAATACATAAGAGTCAAAACTTAATTTTTCATCTCTATTTTTATACCAACAAATCCAATGAAATCCATTCGTACTTGAATCTCCAGTATTTAATATTCCACATTCTTTGTTTTGTGTATTTTTAGGTAATTCATCTCTTACAAATACACCTCTAAAATTTTTAATTTTTAATTTTTTTGCTGCTTTTATTAACTGAAAGTTTGTTAAGGGTTCATTTGGTAATATAATTCTTTCAACATTGATATGTTTGTCCATTTTTATTAATAGTTTTAGATTTTTTTAAATAAAAAATTACTTACTTGCCTGTTTATTTCCAATCAATCTGAAATGAAAAGTCGGGTTTATCTTTTAACTTATAATGACCATATGCTAATGTGTGTATACCATCTTCTAAAATAACTCTTTTATCATCTTTTGCGCTCAATGCTATTTTGTTTATTTCTTCAGTATAAACATCATGTAAATGAGATCTTATAACATTCATTTTTCTCATCTGATCTTTTCTAATTATAAGGCAATCTTTATAATCTTCATGAGTTATATAATTTTCAACTACATTTTATTTTACTCCCTTACATCTCTTTTTATCTTCTCCATCTATTTTGAAAGAGTACAATTTTGATCTGAGTCCTATAAATTCTGCAATTATTTTCCTGCAGACTCATCTTTAAACATTCCTAATACTTTCTTATTTACACCTACTTTAAATCTATTTCGAACAGCTGGATGATTTGGATCAAATTCACTTGTATCAAATTTGCTTTCTAATTTATTAGAAATATCTGCATAAAAGTCTTTTGTTTTTATTTCATAAATTAATGAATCTGTATCTGTGTATAACAGTTTAGCTCTATCTTCATATTTCCTTTTGATGTAATCATAATGAAATTCATACATTAATGTTTTGCTTAAATCTAAAGTACACATACCAAGTAAATAGGTTTGTTATAAATTAGTTTTGGTCTTTTTCATATGAATAGCAATCAAATTTTCATCAAATATCGTTCTACTTTCATAGTTAGGTTTTGATGCTAATTTTATAGCTTCTTCTTTTTTAGCGACTAATCTCACATCAACTCTGTTTTCAATGTTTTCCATTGTCTTTCCAAATACTGAATTATTCATGAGTTTAAAAAAGTCTTTTTCAAAGTCATTTGTTGCTTTTGTTCTTAGATTTGTATTCAAATCAATGTATTTACTTAACCATGGACTCTTTTCAAACTTTACTCTATGAATTTTTGTTAATTTCATTCCTAATCTTTCATACAATTTTAAATTTTCATAGTGAATGATATAATTTTTTTTATGATTTAAATTAGTTACTAATTTTTCAACCCTGTCTATTTTTAATCTTTCAGGAGCAAGTGGATAATCATTATGCAAATCATGTAAATGTTCAGTATATTCTAAATCTACTTCTAATATGCAAGAAGTAGATTTCCAATTTTTTAATTCTTCCTCACTCATCCACTCAAATCCATGTGTAGGAAGGGGTTTACTCATTGCCCATCCGTATAAATTAGTTGCATCTAAATACTGTATGTAAGTAGATTCTTTACCTTCATCATAATTTTCCATATATTTATTGTTAGCAGTTCCTAACCTGTTAGGAACCATACTAATTCCACCTCTCTTTCCTTGCTTTATCATAAGAATCATATCATAATCACTTAACAATTCTAATTTTACTTTTGTTATTTTTAATGCAGCATCCCAAGCTAATCCAGGTGCTGTATAGTACCAAGCAGGATCTAATTTATAGTTTTTAATACATACATCTCTAAAATTCTCAAAGACATCAGCTAATAATAACACATCAGATTCGTTCTATAAATTATGATAATCTTTAAATGTTTCACAATCAAACTCTTTCCATACAGTTTGAGCATGTAAATAATTTTCATCACTTATTCTTTCATCGTTTAATCTTGAATAAAATGATTCTTTAGGCGGTAATTGTGTTTCATTTAATTTATCAATAGAATCAACCCATTCATAAGGATAAACACCTTTTCTTAACAATAAATTGAGTTCATTTCCAGAATAGTATCTACTAATATTTTTACATTGATCTTTTGACAAATTTTTAGTTAAACTATCTAAACTAGCAGCCATGAATTTAAAGCTATCGAGAAAACGTAGTTGTAGTTTAACTTCAACTTTTTTACCTTTTTTATTAGTAAATTCATTTACTTTAAGTTCTTTAGAAAAGCTGATATACTTTTCTTCGTTGTTAGGAATGCAATTTATTTTTCCTCCTTCTGACAATTTCTTTATGAACAAGTGAGAGTCATAACCAGATAAATTGTAAAATAGTACTGGAATGAATTTTGGATTTTTAAATTGTAAGTTACAATCGCTATGTGCACCGCCTCTATATTTACCTGTAATATGACAATGATCTCGTACTCTATCTTCCTTAAAATCTTTTTCACAAATGTGACATATTTTTGCGTTATCAAAATTATTTTTGTCTTTAATAGTAAATACCATCTTTTTTGGAAATTTTAAATAATCGTTGTAAATCGTTTTTACATCTTCTTCTAGCATATCAACAAATTTTTGTGCTACGTCTTCATCTTCATTACTTGCAGTGAATGTAACTAGTTTACTTTGATATATTTTTTCATCAAAGCATTTAATATAGTAGCAAAATTAACTAGGTGTATGCTTTTGGTATTGCTTTGTATAAGATTCATTTGGATTAGGTGAGCAAGTGTTGATAGGTTTAATAAAAATTTCAAAGTCAGCATAGACTACAAAGGGCACTCTCATAGACTTGTTATAATTTTTAAACTCAATCATTGTATTTGGTTTTGGAAGTTTTATTCGTACTGAATCATGAGTATCATAATACAATTTATGCTTTGATAAAGATTCTTCAGTACTAAATCCTAACAAGCAATTTCTACAATAAAACATTTCATGTTCATTTTTAGATATTTGTGATGAAAGTAATCTACTTAAACTTTTTATTAAACAATAATGATTTGTATCATCATTTGAAATGAGTAATAAATCTATTTTATGTTGTCTATTTTTCTCATTTGATATTCTTAAAGGATAAACCGAACTTTCATAACCAAAGACATTAACACTTATGTCTTGATTATTTTTCTCAAATTGAGTAATCAGTTGTAGTGACACTGGGAATTTTATTTTTTCCCAATTTAATTTCTCAGATTGTTCTTTTAAATCTTTATCTACTCTTTCAGAATTTTTTTCTTTAGTATTAAAAAATCGAGCAACACACCACTTAAAGCATTCGTTGTCTTCATTCTTCATATTAATAATTGCTTTTTTATCTGTCAACTCTTTAGGAAGAGGAATGTAAGATTTACCTTTAACAGGCTTATTTCAATGATATTTATATTCATTTCTACAACTGATACAAATCTCCAATTTGATTTTGTTCGTTGAAATGTAGCCATGGATTCTAAAATTTTTTTTTTAGCTCTTTCATAAAAGTCATTTAAATCTGTTGATTCTAAAACAACTTCTGATAAAGATTTAAAAATTGGAACACTTGTTATAGTTTCTCCTGTTATAATATCAGTACTCTCCATTTCACATAAAAGATCAATATTAATTTTTGATCCTTTATTGTTATTGAGTATTTTAATGACATTATTTTTAGCTAAGTTCATAAAAGACAAAGCATCATATCCTACAACACCTTGAGCTGAAAATTGCCTTGTTACATTTTTAATAGCTGATTGTGTTAATTTAAACTCTATTGTTTTTCTAGTTCCAAACTTTTTATACAAATTAGAAACTGTAGATTTTATTGATTCGATTTTATCATTTGCAGTACTTTTAATAGGTTCAGGAACATAGGACATAATCCAATTAGCAAATGAATTTACTTTATTATTAATAATATTAATATACTTACTTGGAACATATTGTGTAGGTGTTAAAGTATTTTGAGTGATATTACTTGGAATAGGTTCGTCTAATATAGGCGTTGCTTGCTCAACTGCTCTAATAGACGTTGCTTGCTCAACTGCTCTAATAAGATCTGCTTTTCTCATTCTATAATAATATTTGATTTTTCGCTCTTTAGCGATTTTTTTCAATTCTGATAATCTCATATTTTCCATATTTTATATACAAGATATTTTTATTTATGTCATTTTCATTTTTTTTAATTTTTTTGTACAAAAAAAAAAAAAAAAATATTTTAAAAAAATTAAAAAAAATTATTTAAATAAATTTCTTTTTCATATTTTTATAGATATTATTATAAAAATTATTTAAATAAATCTTCTTTTTCATCTGCTTGAGTAATTTCAGGACATTCTAATTTAATTCCATCAGATCCAGTTCTTATTAATTCTATTAATACACCATTTTTAACTTTTTCATTATACTTTTCTAAATATATTTGTCCATGTTTTTCTTTTCTGATATAATCATATTTAGAATTGTATGTTTTAACTTCTCCAGTTTCTACATTTGTTAGTTTTATAGTTGTTGGATTTGTTCTAATTGTTACAAGCCTATCATATTTAGGATCTCTTTCTTTTTTTTCTTTTATAGGATGAATTCTTGGTCTTCCTGCACGCTTTTTCTCTTTTATTGGCTTTTCTTTTTTAGGTTTTTTAACTTTTTCTTTTTTAACTTTTTCTTTTTTAATTTTTACTTTTTTAATTTTTACTTTTTTAACTTTTTCTTTTTTAGTAATGATATTTGATTGTACAGATTCTTTATCAATTAAATTATTATCTATAGCAATCATAACTAACCCCATAGGATCTTTAGATGTTTGTTGTACATTATTTTGTTTTAGCAATTTTAATAAATACTTTTTTGTATATTTTATTTTGTCACTCATTTTTATTATATAAAGAAAATTTATTTAAATTATTTTCGAAATAATTTAAATTATAGTAATTTTTTCTTGTTTATAATTATTGATAATTCTCTTGTATCATCTCTCTCATTTTATTGTATAATAAATAATAATATTTTTTATATTCTCCAATATCTTCCATTCTTCTTTGTAAAATTTCTTGAGCTTCTTTATACTCAATTTTTATTCTATTTTGTATTCTTTCTTCCATTTCTTCTTCTGTACATTGCATTATCTCTTTTACTTCATTTTTTTGACATCGCACTCTCTTTTCTATTTCATCTTTATTAACTTTTGTATATATTATATTATTTTTCTGTGTTTTTAAGTAAAAATATATATTATACATTGCATCATTTATTTTTATGATATCACTCATCTCTTAGAGCATTTAGATATTTTTTTATTTCCATTTTATATAAGCAAGAAAATTATTTAACTCATTTTCGTTTTTTATAGAATTTTCTATAAAAATCACATTTTTATATTTTTTAAAATTTTGCGTAGAGTAGAATGAGTCACTTTATGATCTAGCAAAGCCTGGGTTCTAAAAGATGGATCCTTTCAAGATCTAACGAAGTCTGGGTCACTTTATGACCTAATATTCAAATCTTAATCTATCTCCATTAGAAGTAAGTTTTGCTATTCTATCTGAAATGATGAGAGCAAATATTATAGTACCTGCTGGAACAGGTGTATTAAATTCTGCTTTAAGTCTAATATCTACTGTTGAATCTTTCATTCTTTCTGATTGTTTACTTACATTAAAATACATAATAGGATACAAATCTCTATAGTCTAAAGGAGTTATACCACATAGACTAATAAGATTTGTCATATTATAATAATCTTCAGCAAAATTGATGCATTTCTATATGATCTAGTAATTTTCATATTTGGAAATGATAAACTATAATTAGTAGCAGGATATCTTTCTTCATTAAGTTCAATCCACATGTTTTTTAAATCACACTGATCAAATATTAATGAATTTTGTTTTTGATTTCCTTCTCTATTTGTTTGAAAACCAACAAGTATATATCTTGGTTTTTCAGTAGTTCTTACTCCTAATCTCCAGTCAAATGATGTATTTTGTGGAACATTCATTTTGTCTAAGTACCTCAATCTAAAACCTAGATCAAGTGTTTCTTGTGATTTAATTATTTTAGCAAGTTCTAAATCTGCTACAGCACATGGAGTTACACGTCTCATCATTAATGATATTCTAGTAATATTTACTTTTCCTGCAGCTACACCGGCAGCTTTAAAAATTGCATTATCATCACTTGCTCTTAACAGAAAAAGTTCATGCTTTAATCCATAAAAAACTTTATCATAGTCATCACAAAATCCAAAAATATGTCTTAATGGGATATTAAGTTCAAATGAACCTTTTGTAGTTGGTTTTTGAATGATATATTGCTGCCTTGCTGAAAATCCTGCATTATTAACTAAATCTGAAGTTGATGAAGTATCTTTAAACCACAATTGATTCATTGCTTTTGATTGTTGAAAGTCATTTAGATATTTCAACATTCCAAGCATTGTAGTTGCTTTACCTAAAAAAATTAACTGATTCAACTACTGAATCATAGAACTTATATTCAATTCTATCAAATAAATGCATAAATCCATAGTGTGTTAGTGTTATTGCATCTGCATTTGCATATGCACTTCCATCTGCTTTTACAAGTCTTCCTTCAATTTCTAAATATGATTTATGTGGATGAAACAAAGAATCACTATTTTCTACATAAATTCTTATTTCTCCTGAATTTAAATTAGAATTAACAGATGGTGTAAATTCATATTCTTCATACTTTTTGATTTCTTCATCAAATCTTAGTTTGTCGGTAATATTAAATATATCAGATTTCACCATTTTTATATATGCAATATAATTTTTTTAAATCATTTTAGCGAAGCATTGATCTCTTCGGGATCTAATGAAATCTAACTATTTTGATAAGAATATATTATTCTAAGCCCATCACCTTTTTGTTTTGTAACTAAATCTTGTATTCTAACAGGTTTACATTTTATTGATGATCCCATCATAATTTTATTAATGTCTGGTACTACTTCATGAAGTTTACTATCTAAAGTATTTATTAAATTTTTAAGTTCTTGTTTAATTTCAGGTGTCAGCCTAGATGATTTATTTACATTTTCTATTATTTTTTTACCTTTATTTATCACAATTTCTTTAGCAGTAGATATTGCAGAAGTTGTAATGTAAATACTCCACTTCCACCTACTACTTGTGTGTATATGCTTTTTTATTTATATCTAACATTTTTATATATGTAATATTTCTAGTTAGATCACTCTGTGATCAAATGCTCCGTTAATTCATCTAATGACTATGCTATCATCTTAATTGTTTTTTTAAAAGTTAGGGTTAGGGTTCTAAAAGAAATACTTGTTTTTCTAAAAGATGCTCTGATTTACATTTTGACACAATTTCTTTTATTTTATATTCAATACTTATCGGCTCTCCTTGTAAAGTAAGTATATGCCCATCTTGATCTATTATTGTTGTTTTTATATCCCAAATTTTTTTTGATAATAATCTATAATAAGTTGGATTATTTGGTACTTCTACAATTTTCCAACCAATTGGTGTAGATGGATAAAATGAATATATAACATTTGAATATGCTCCATCTATAATTGTGTCTGTTACAAGGCTATTTGTTACACGAATAGTATTAACATGATTTATATCCATTACTTTATCTGAAATATATACTTTTGATGAGTCAAATGTTATAAGTTTACCATCACGATCTCTATTATTGAAACCTAAACGATCTTTTATAGAGTCATCATCAAATTGTATTCTAATATTGCTACTTCTATTAATAATAATCTGTGATTTTTCATTATTAAAATTTTCTTTAAATATAATAGATGTAAGATCAAGTTTTATACTATCGTATACAGCTTTTTTTTTTAAAGATTCAGCGTCTGAAACATTTTTAAAAGACTCTTTATATTTAGCAAGTTGATCTTTAAGAGTAGTCATTACATATCTAGTTACAATTGTATTTATATTTCTAAGTTCATAAGATCCTGTTGGGATTTTAATTTGCTGATAAATAGGATTATCACTATCTTCTATAGTAATATTTATAGTATTGTTTACTTCTTCAATAATATTTGGAAAACTATTATAAGTCATTAATTTTTTTAGAGCTATTCCATACTCTGTATTTTCATCTAGTTCAATAGGAACTGTCATATTAGTATTTATAACAGTATCGTTTGAAGTTATATGTATTGATTTTGACATTTTTTATATATGTAATAATTTTTTAATTCATTTAATTAAAAATATTATATTAGTTCTTTTAGAACTTACTTTTTTCTCTCTCTTACATGAAATTCTATAGTAAAGTTTTCATTATTAAAATCTATAGGTTTATTAAAGTTATCAATGATATCAATTTTCATTTCTGAAAAGGAGTTTGTTTTTATAGGAAAATATTTTTTAGATAAGGGTTGTTCATTAATAACTGAATTTTTAGAAACAATAATAGGTATAAATGAATACATTACAGTCGTTTTCTTAGCATTGCCATCATTAGATACAATTTTTCCATCTACAAGATTATTTATAATGTATACTTTTGTGTTTTTAGTTGAATCACTATAGAGAATAGTTTGAAATCTATCAACTGCCATTTCATACTCTTTATTTTCATCAAGTTTAATAATATCATCAAATTTAATTGTAGTTGGATTTTGTCTATTTTTTTCTATTTCAATATACATTTTTATATTTATAATAATTTTTTAATTCATTTTATGAACTTTAGATCCCTTTGGGATCTCATTTTATATATTCTTTGCTAATATATAAAAAATAAATTATCTTTATCTTAATCGTCTTCGTTTTCTAAGTCTATATCTTCAATTATTATTGAACTTTCTTTTTTATACTCTTTTGCATATAAAACTGCATCTGATAGTTTAACTTGAATAGATTGAATTAATGAACCTACATATACACCTTCAATTGTTAAACAGCTAATAACATCACATATTTTTTTAATAAGACTTTCTACTATAATATTATTATTTTTTTCTCTCTTGAAATCTTGATCTTTAGATCTAAATACTTGTTCTACCTCTCCACTATCATAATCTTTAGGTATTTTTGCATATATAATTGGATATGAATCATCATCTTTGTACTTTAAAATACTCAAGTTGTCAATACTTAAACTTTTCATACCATCTTTTTTTAACTTTAATTCATTTTTAATAATTTTATCTCTACAAAACTTTTCAATAAGTTTAATTATTGCAATAAATTTTTCATTTTCACATACAAAAGGATTTGAATATCCTGTAACTTTTTTTGTTTTTATATCTCTGTTTCCATTAACTCCATATGAAAACATTTTTGGAGTTTTTATTCTTAAAGGTCCTGAATAATCATCAGTATATTTGTATTCAATTACTATTTTTTGAAATTGAACAGGCATGTTAAATTTTTTAATTTCTTTTACACATAAATTTGCTTCATTAAAATTTTCAATCTTTACATACAACATTTCTTTTTATATATAAAAGAAAATTATTTAACTCATTTTCAAAAAATTTTTTAACAATTATATATTTTAAAAAAATATATAATTCTGTATTTAATTTTCTTTTTTAAACATAGTTCGCCCTGCGCTCTTATCTTTTTAATTTTAATTCTGCTTCTACTAAATTTAAATCTACTTCTAATATTTTTAATTTTAAACCTAAATCTCTAATTTTATAGTCATTATTAGATGTTAGTTTATGTGTTCCAGTAGAATCTAAAAGTATATAATAGTCTGTACTTTTACAACAACATTCATGATCAGGATCATCAGAATCATAATCAGGATCATCTTCATCACATTCATGATAAATATTTAATATTCTTTTTTCTTCTAAATATATTGAATGAAATTCATCAAATTCTAAATATAATCTTTCATTTTCTAATTTTAATTCTGGTATCTTTAATTCTAATTCTGAAATTAAATTTAATCTTTCTTTTAATTCTTCTGTCACTTCATCTTTAAATCTTAATAGTTCCATTCTTTTTTTATCAGTTTCTTGACATATTATTCTTTTTAATTCTTCATTTTTTTTTCTATTTCCAATACATTTTTATTAAATATTAGATATGACATTAATCTAAATCTGTCTTTAATTCCAGATTTTATCATGTCTTCTTTTAATATTTTCTCCCCTATTAATAGCTCTAATAATAATTCTTCTAATTTTAATTCTATTTTTAATTCTTTAATTCTACTTTTTATATCTGTTTTTTCTTTTTTTCTTTTTCTTATTTTATTAGCACAAATTAATATTTCATCTTTATTATCTTCATGTTCATTATCTCCACCAATATATTCTGTTATTTCATGTATACGATCAAAAAAACCATCTATACTACGTAATTCATCTAAATAAACACGTTTTATATATTTTAAATTTTTAAGTCTTTCTTCTTTAAATTTTAATTCTAATTTTAATTCTTCTAATATTTTATAAGATTTAATCAGATCACTCTGTAATTCTTGACTCACTATTTTGTTTTCCATTCTTTTCATTATGTAAAGAAATTTATTTAACTTATTTCAATTTTTTTATTTTTATTGTAAAATGTACAATTTTTTTCTTGTATCATTTGCTAGAGTTAGGTTCCTTTAAAACCCATGGCTTTGCTATAATTTGAAGTTGTTGTTGTTACAGTAGTATTTGTATTAGCATTACCAGAAGTAGCTGTTACACATATATTCACATTTACATTGTAGTTGTTCATTTTTTATATATCTAAGATAATTATTTAAATATTTTTCAATTCTGTATTATTATCCCATGAGTTAAAAGTATCAGGATACCCATACCACTTTACAAATGATTTATTACCTTGTTTTTTAATAACTTTTTCAATTCTAAATATCTCTTGACTTGTTTTTTGCAGTTCTTGTTCATAAAAAGTACCTTGTATTTCTTCATTATTATAACCAGTTATTTTATAAGTAGGTGGATCTGTATATTGAACTTGTGATACTGTAAATACTTCTTCAGTCCATCTTGGTGTATATCCTTTTTCAAATGTTGCTTTCTTTTTAGTGATTCTAACTTTATCACCTAGTGAAAACTTAGGATTAATAAAATTAGACATCACCTTACTATTTAGATTCATCAAAACTTTATTCTCATTCTTTTTATTGCTTGCTTCAATTAGAGTCATTTTAATTCAAAAATGCTTTGTGTTGTTGTATTGATTTACCATTTTATCTAAAACATCAATGTATTTTCTAGTAGAGTTAGCTGAAAAGTATTTGAACATTTTTTCTTTCATTGTTCTATTCCATCGTTCAACTACACAGCTTTTTTCTTCATTTTCAGTTGAATAAAGCTGAATACCTAATGCTTTAACATGTTTATTATAAAATTCTAAACCCTTATCAACCCATAATTTATTGCATTTCCTATCTTTAAATATTTTATTAAATGCATTAGCAACTTCAATTCCTGTCTTATTTTTCAATGGAAATATCCATCCATACTTTGAAAATATATCAATGACCATTAATAAGTACTTTATACCATTATTAAATTTAGAATAAGATTGCATGTCAACTAAATCAGCAGCCCATATATCATCAATTCCATTTGCAATCACGTTTCTTTTTTTAAAATGTTTTATAACAGGTTTATGAAGTTCATTTGCAAGTTCATCAGTCCATTTCACGTCGTTTGCTTTTTTCCTGAGCGTTGGTAGTTTTTTTAGCATAATTCTTTAATACTCATTGGTTCTTTATTTCCCATACCAAACTTTACTTTAGCAGATATGATAGGTTTTATAATCTTTCTTTCTAGTTTTTCACGAAGTGTAGGATTAGGTATAGCATCCATTTGTTCAAGCATCATTTTATCAGCTAAATTTCTATGCTCTTTGTCTGGATAATGCTTATAAGCAAGATCATGAATATAAGCTGTTTTATCAACTCTATCAACAGGCATGCTCCATTCTTTAGGAATATCAGTAGAAGTTAATCTTTCATCTAAATTAGTACCAGGTCCTGCAAAGTTCATACCTGGTATATGCATTTCACCTGGAAACTTTTGCAAAGGTAATTTTCTATTACTTGTGAATTTATTAATTGATTCTACTAAGCCACCTCCTGTTTTTCCTTTTGTAAATTGACATTTTCTTGTTCCACATATTGAACAATTTCCACGTAGCATGTTTCTATTGTTTTTACTAAGAGCATGCTCTAAGTTGATTGTATCTGTTTCATTTTTACATTTAACGCAGTACATTTTTATATATTTATTTTAATTTATTTAACACAAATCTATTTAAAAAATACTTTTTATAAATAAAAAATGGATATTATAGATTTATCATGGAATGTAAATAAAAGTAAACGTCATAATAATAAGTTATTACCTAAAAGTATAAGAGGAATTATTGTTGGAAAATCAGGTTGTGGAAAGACAACATTATTATTAAACTTGCTCTTAAGACCTGGTTGGCTAGACTAAAATAATTTACAAGTTTTTGGAAAGTCACTTTTCTAACATGAATACAAAATATTCAAAAATTCTTTTGAAAACAAATTACCAAAAGAAGTTATTCTTGAACTATTTAAGTTGCAAGATCAAATAAATAAAAACAATGTAAGTCCAGAGTTTATTATTAAAAACATTTCAAGAGATTTAAAAGATAAAACAGATATAGAGTGTCAATTTTTTGAAACAGCAGAGGATGTTCCAGAACCTGAAAATCTTAACTCTATTAAAAATAATTTAATGATATTTGATGATTTACAATTTACAAAACAAAACAAGTGTGAAAAGTACTATATAAGAGGAAGACATATATAGGAAGACAATAAAAAACCTATTTAGCAAACAAAAACATGCAATTAGATTATAATCAAACGCACACCGCCTCTTACAATCAAGACCATTGTTTAACAATCTAAAAATACTAAATGTGTACCAAATAAATATACATCATCTTTTGATTTTTATGTATAAAATTAATAACAATTCAATACCAAATATCTTCAAACCATTATTTAATAAAATTCAACACAAATACGTAACTAAATATTCTAACAACAACTTTGTTCAACCCAAAACTATATACGACTCCACCAAGTTTTCAATAACTGTTAGAGGACCTAATGCATGGAATACGATAATCAGTAATGATATTAAAACACTTAAAACTCTTGATCAGTTTAAACAAAAACTAAAACTGTTACTTTTAAATAATGAACAAACAGATAATTATTTTTAAATCTATCTATAAAAATATTATATATTAAAACTATCTACTAATGCATACTTTATTTGTCTGGAAGGTCTAAATTCTTTAATTTTATATAGGTATTACAGTCTGTTATATTATAAAAAAAGTACTTATAATGATTTTTAGCATTTTTAGATTTCATCAGTTTAAATAAATTTATTAGTTTTCTTAAATAAGAGAGAGAGAGGAAAAATAAAAAAAGTAATCTTTTTTGAGTTTTAATTTTTTATATTAATATTTTGTAATTTGTTTTTGAGGAATTAATATATTACACTTTATAAGAACAGATTGTAAATTAAATTTTACGTTTACTTTTTTCATGTTTTTTAGTTTTTTGATATTTTTGTTTTTCTGAATGAACTTTTAAATTTTTCTTTCAAAAAATAATATCGAAAAAATATCTTTCAAAACTTTGAACTATTAAACTATTTGGCATTTTATATAAACTTCTTTGTAATTTTTTGCTTTTTTCTTAATTTTTTAATTTTCATTTTAGTTACCATGTATTTATATAAATGTCTAGACAAACAAGGGGCTTGGTGATAAGACAACCCCGTCTTCTTTTCGTCCTTGCCATTTTTAAATATTTTAAAATACGGAACTTGTAAATATTTGTACGGCTAAATTATAAAAAAAAAAAAAAAAAAAAAAAAGACATAGCAATGTAGATTGTTTCTATCTTGCACAAAATTATTTTGAGTTACCTAGGAGAACGATAAGAGAAAATGCAAATTTTATATGCTTGTTTAAACAAGATTCTAAAAATGTAAATCATATTTATAATGACCATGTTTCAAATAATATGAAATTAGATGAGTTTAAAAAATTTTGTAATGAAGCTTGGTCAAAAAAGCATGGGTTTGTTGTTATAAATTTGTCTTCTGATTTATTAAATGGAAAGTATAGAAGTGGATTAGATTTATTTTATTATCCAACTTCGTTATGGAATCAATAAATATATATTTTTAAAAAAATATATATTATGAGATAGTAAAGTCTTTTTGTTCTAGCGAAGCATGGGTCACTTCGTGACCTAAAGAAGAAGACCTAATAATGGTATATTCTTAAATGGAGAATTTTCTCCTAATAACAATCCTCTACCTACTGATGAATAATCATTTCCGTTTCTTAAATAATATCCATCGTTTAAATAATTATAACTACCATTCCATGGGTTTAAAAATACTCCTTTTCCTACTTTTCTAATTTTAAATCCACTACCATTCTTTTTCACATAAATAATACCATTTCCAGCAATTTTATTAACTATAGTCTAGCAGCTGCAGCTGTTCCAGTCAATAATTCTGTTGCTATAGCCGGAACAACCTTTGACGCAATTAGACTTCCAATTAATCCTATTAGAGGTAGAAATCCACCATTTACTTTAGCATTAGGTTTAAGTTGTGCTCTACTCAGTGAAAGTTTTATACACTTATTTTTTAAATAAGCTGCTTTCATTCTGTTTCTTTGTGAATCTGTTAAAGCTATTTTATGTTCACCATTTAAATCTTGATGTGTGAGTTTTATATTAGCATTTGTACCTAATTCAATTGCTTTTTTAATTTTCTCTTTCTGACTATCTAAAAGATTTATAAGAGTATCATAGTAATTTTTCATTTTTAATATATAAAATAATTTTTAAATCACTTCGTGATTATTGCTTCGCTAAGTTCTGAAAGAACCCTAGGTCTCAAAGAGACCTAATTCACTTTAAGTTATTGCTTTCTGTAATGCTTTAAACTCATCATCATCTATTTGAACCTGTCGTAACAACTCATCACAAATAGCAACAGCCTCATTTCTAGCTCCAGTATTACCTGCTTGTAAAGCAGCTAAGCGTAATTTAAGCATATCAAATAGCGCATTTGGATCACTAGGAAGAATGACAACTCCTTTTCCAGACTTTCGAATCATCTCTTCCCAAATAGTTTTTGTTACATTAGTGTATTTATAACTTCTAGATGATCTCGGTTTAGCTGAATTTAAATCAGAGCGAATTGTATCTGTTTAATCTAAAATTTCTTTATACTTATTACGATCATCGTTAGTATATTTAACAGGATGAGGTTTTACTATAATTTCCTAAAAACCAGGTGTTCCAATGTATTTTTTATCTTCAATAGTTATATCATTACCTTCAATAGTTATTGGTTTTTTACCAATGTAAAATTTTTCGTCACCTTCATTGTAATGTATACCAAGTATGTCGTCTGATACTTTTTTACTATTTTTAGCAGTATATAACTTTAGATATTCTGCTGCGATAGCTCCTAATGACATGTTATTTACAATTTCAGGTGGCATAATGGCTTTAGTTTCAGAATCTAGTACAGCAGGATAACTTGAAAAAGTATTATTTATTGATCAGCTTTATTTTCTAATTATTCTAATTAATCTATTATTGGTTTGTACAATTTTTCTAAGTTAGTCTGTAAAGTATCATAACCTAACTTTTCATTAATTGAATCTTGATATACACTTTTCTTTAATCCATCAAGTTCTTTTGCTATTTTTAATCTTGCTTCAATATCTGTAGCTTTTACATATGACATTTTATATAAATAATATATTTTTTTAAATCAACATATATTATGTTTAAGTAAATACATAATATATGTTTTTTATTTAATTCTCAAGAGTATTATTTATCATTCCTATACTTTGATTCTTGTTAAATCTCATATTTAACGTTTCTATAATATCATTTGTACCTTTTTCTATTCCTTTATTAAATATTGACTCTTTAGACTGTTCATCTATATCATTTTTAGATTTTGTTCTAATTTGTTCAGTCATAGCTTGAAACTTTTCAAGTTCTGAAAGTATCATATTAAATTCTGCATCATCAATATATTGATCTGATATAGCTTTAGAAATAAGACTACTTATTGTATTTAGTTTTGCATCAGCTAGTACTTTAATCTTTGCATACTTTTCTGATTTTAAGTTTAGTTTTTTATTAACTTGTGATCCTATTAAATTTACTGCTCCTATAACTAATGCAGCAATCTCACATCCAATAGCTACTGGAGCTAATACACCAGTTGCTAAACAACCCACTCCAGCAGCTCCTAATGCCATAGTGCCTGCTAGTAATGTATTATCAACTGCTGAAATGATTCTTGAAGCTCTATGATATTTCTTACTTAAGATCTCTCTTCTTTTCCTTTCACATTCTATTTTATTCTGAATTTCACTAATCTTTTGTAATCTAAAGTTATGATCAGAAATTGATGGTGCAGATGGATTTTCTGAAAATTGGTTAAGATCTGGATAAAGTTGTTTACATTCATTTTTACATTCCATTCTTTTTCTATAAAGAAAAATTTGTTTAGTTCATTTTATAAATCTTTGCTTCTCTAAGTTATTTTATTATTTTTTATTTACCAAAATCAAATACAGTAGAGTCTTTGTTTGATTTATCTAAACTAGGTTTATCTTCATCACATATTGTTTCTTTAATTATTTCTCCTATACTTGTTAATATAGATTTTACAGATTCTTTATCACTTTGAGACTTTACTTTTTTATCAAGTTCTAAAGTAACCTTATGTGATATATAATTTGCATTAAAAACACCATTATAAGTTGATATACAGCATAACAAATCCCCTTTTTTAATATTTATATCTTTTTTATCGTTATTATATAAAGTTATTTTAATATCATCAGTAGACTCTATTACAACAGAATTTAGTAAATTTAGTGTTGGTTTATAATTTTCTGCAAGTGAAATCAATACATGTCCTTTATCTATTTTAACTCCACACATTAAAGAAATGTTATTATATAAGTTTTATTTTACTGTAAAATCTTCTTGTGCGAATATTTTAATATGCCTATCATTTATTGCTCTGTGTTCTAAATCTGAATTAATATTAAAAGTTATTGTATATTTTTCATGCTTTTCATAATCTAAAAACATTCTTCTCTTATACATTTTTTTTATAAATCGTAAAGATTTTTTAAAATCACTTCGTGATTCTTGCTTCGCTAAGTCATAAATATTATACTTTAAAGTATAATATTTATATTTTGTTTTTAAAGTTCTTACAATATAATTTGCAATTTGTTTATTCTCATGTAAATAGTAACACTTTTTATTATCATTAATATTTTTATATAAAGTTATTTATTCACCTTTTTTATTTTTCATTATTTTCTTTTCTGTTAATTTACAAAGTTTAAAAAGACAATTTTCTACGTTTTCTTTAATTTTATCTTTAGTATGAGCATATTTACATTTATCTTTTAAAGGACATTCTTTTTTATCAAGACTATATTTACATAATTTAGTTTTGGCTTTTCTTAATTTTAAAAATTCTGACTTTTTAGGATGAAATAATCTACACTCTTTATTCTTGCATTTAGAGTATTCAGAACATATAGAAATATGCTTATATCTGCATGAAGCTTTTGTGCATATTAATCTTTCTTTTACAGTATTACAATAAGGAATATCATGATAGTATTTACATTTATCTCCAAAAGGACAAAAATTATCTTTTAAAATATTTTTACAAAAAATAGGTAACTTTTCTATGAAATTAATTGTAGAAGGTTTTCCACCTTCTGTAAAATTAATTTCAACATTAAATGGTTTTTCAAAACTAAATTTTCTGTTTTTGCTATGTTTTTTAAAATAAGTTTTATCTATAATAGGATAATCATCATCGATATTATCATTATAAGTTGTAACATAATTAATCCATTTCAGTTTATCTTTATACAATTCCATAATTTGTACTGTTTTTGAAGGAATTGGAACTTTACATTTTTCTTTAATTTCTTCCTCATCAGAATCATCAGATACAAAATATGTATCATTTTCAGAGTCATAATCAGATTCTTCAAATTCAAAGTTTCTTATTTCTTCAAAAAGTCTAAATTCTTTTTGAAATTCAGTTATTTCATTAATCTCATCATAATTCATTTTATTTTTTATTATTTGATAAATATTTTAAATCAAAAAAATGAAAATGAGTTAAATAATTTTTTTGTGTATATAAAAAGAATGGAAACCGAAATGCAAAAAGAATTATTTGAGAAAATAGGTTCTGAAGGAACCCAGGCTTTGCTAGAAGAATTTTTAAAATCAATAGAAGAAAGATTAAGATTAATAGAAGAAAAATTAGATGTTATTGATACTAAAGTCACCTTAAAAGAAAAAAAGAAATTTTGTGACTTTTTTCCAGGTATGAACTTTGCAGGACCTGGTACTAAATTAAATTTAGGATTAAATCCTGAAGATACCGAGACTACTCATGATATTGAAATGACTGAAGATACTGATGATATTGAAATGGCTGAAGAAGATGAATATGAAACTACAGAAACTACTGAAGAGGATGATGATGATGAAGATGATGAATATGAAGTTATAGAAATTACAGAAACTAAAGAAACTACAGAAACTACAGAAACTACTAAATATGATGAAAATGACGATGACGATAATGAGAGTA
Source organism: Hydra vulgaris (assembly GCF_022113875.1). NCBI lineage: Eukaryota > Metazoa > Cnidaria > Hydrozoa > Anthoathecata > Hydridae > Hydra > Hydra vulgaris. Next base: position 59,657,360 of record NC_061161.1, read on the forward strand.
CACAGAATTAAGTATTTTTAATTATTTACAATAAATAAATTTTTTTGAAAATAAGTTAAACTAATTTTCTTTATATAATAAATGAATACATATTATAAAATAGATTACTGTCAACTATTTAGTCCTATAATGCTTGAACTAGATAAAGAAGAAGAAAGAATTAGACAAGAAGAAGCATTTGAATTACAAAGAAATTATAACGAAAGGACAATGATAATAGATAATAAATATATTAAAACAATAAGACTAGGAGAATTAGGAATAGAAAAATTATTAGAAGAGAAAAAGAAATGTTATGATATGCGCATGCAAATAATAGAATCATACAATGAAAAATTTAGAGAAATAAAAAGAAAGAGAGAACAGATAAAACAATCATTAAAAGAAATGCTCTTTCAAAAATAAAAAAATTTAAAATGAGTTAAATAAATTTCTTGCGTATATAAAATGAATAAAGAAAATTTTTTTCAAAACGAAGTGTGTAAAAATATCATAAATCCTTTTGAACTCGTTAAAATTAAAACAAAAAAACTTGGAACAGCAAATCATGAAACTTATGACGTTGAAAATAACACAAGAACAATCTTCACAAGAAAAATTTGTTACGGTTGTTGTTGTGTTATTTGTTAATTAGCAATCTGACAAGTCACGTGACCTGTGACGTCATGCAAGAAATCTTCATGACCTTTGACGTCAAAGAAACAAAATTGACACTAATTTTTAAATTTTAAAAAATGATTTTTTAAATTTATATAAATTTAAAAAATTTTTTTTTTAGTTATAACATTTATACACAATATGGATGATAATAAACCCTATATTTAATTAAATATATGGTTAAAAATATGGTTAAAAATGATAATGAGCTAGAACCGGGATATCCTATCTACTGCAATAGATTGGGGTTCACAGTGGCTTGTGAATTTTAACTCTAAAAAAACCCAATTGCTTACTGCAAACAACTACCGTAATATGGTCAACATTCCTATATTAATGAATGGCAATCCTCTTACTGAGTCGTCCTCTTTACGTCTTCTTGGATTATCGCTTATTACTGACCTTTCATGGAAACCATATATACAATCGATTGATAAATTAGCTTGTGCTAAGGTTGCTTCTCTTTATCGTGATCGCCATTTCCTTACTTCTGATTCCATTCTCTATATCTACAAATCTCTTATTCGTCCCTGTATGGAATACTGTTGTCATATTTAGGCTGGTTCTTCTAACGATTCACTTTCTCTTTTTGACAAAGTCAAAAAACGCATTGTTAATGTTGTTGAACTTAGACTATCTGCTGAGCTTGAACCTCTTTCCCATCGTCGTAAAGTTGCATCTCTTTCTCTTTTCTACAGATACTATCATGGTCACTGCTCAAAGGAGTTATCATCTCTAGTTCCCTCAACTAAAATTCATTCTCGTTTTACTCGTCATTTAGCTAAGTCTCATTTGTTTACTGTATATGCTCCTGCATATATATATATATATATATATATATATATATATATATATATATATATATATATATATATATATATATATATATATATATATATATATATATATATATATATATATATATATACATATATATATATATATATATATATATATATATATATATATATATATATATATTTTAAAAAATAAAATATATATATATATATATTTTTTTTATTTGCATTCATTCCCAACAAGGCTGCAAGCAACCACTATTAAGTTGGGAGTTACTAGGAAAAAAAAAAAAAACAGAGTTATAGAGCAAGGAAACGGTTGACAGAAGACTCAAAAGTTGAAGGTTGTGTGAGTCAGGGAAATATGAAGATGAGAGAGAGTTCCAAAGGATTGAAGTGCGGGGAAAAAAACTAGATGAACAAAAATTTATATTTTTTCCTTATATATATACATAATATATATAAATATATATATATATATATATATATATATACATATATATATATATATATATATATATATATATATATATATATATATATATATATATATATATATATATATATATATATGTATATATATATATATATATATATATATATATTTTAATTGTAAGTACTGACTTTTTCTCTGCAATTAATAATACCAAAGTATTATAAAGTTTTTAATTTTTAAAATTTAAAAAGTTAAAATTCTTTATATCGTCATAAGTTTTAGCATGAATAATCAAAGACCTCCACGATTGAAACAGCTGTCTGGAGCTGCTGGAATAAAAAGAGCGATGATTTGGGAAAAAAACGAAAGCAAAAACAAACGAACGCTGTTAGATTGCCTTCGTTGGACAAAAATCGAAGATAAATGCAAGCAGGTAGTTAAATTATTTTTTAATCCTGTGACATTCATGAAAAAATAATTAGAATACTTCTGTTTAATACTTCTTTATAGTTCAATGATATTGAGATCGGTATTAATGACTCTAATGAGTTGCCAGACCATAATTCCGACAAACTTTTTCTTGCCGATGGCATCGATGACTCCCAAAAAACATCATCACATTTAAAAAAGGATCAGTTGGATTTTATACTTGATTGTCACAATGACCAACAAACTTCTAAAAGTAATCTTTCTATACCAAACTCTAACGATCCTGCACTATGGAAATCAACATCAGACACTGATCGAACGAATATAATTCTAATGGGACCTTCTTCAAATCCTTGCAATTTTCCAAGAGATCAAAAAGAACGCAAATTCCCTACTTATATCTTTTTAGAGGAACAAAGAAACGGAAAAAAAGTTAAAAGAGATTGGCTCGTTTGGAGTAAGGCTGTGGCATTACTCTTTTGTTTCCCTTGCTTCCTTTTTGGATTGTCTAACTTAACCAGACCCGGTGTTCAATCCAGTTTGTTGTCTTGGAATGGAGGTATACATGGAAATTGGAGAAAACTTTCAGATCGCGTTAAAAGTCATTAACAAAGCGATTTTCACCGTAACTGTTATCTCCAATGAAAAACAGCTACGATTCACTTGAAAAGTTAAAAGTCCATTGAGCATCAGTTAGAAAAACAAATTGGAGATGAAACAAAGCAATGGAAAGTAATTTTACAATGCACTTTTGACGTCACAATTTTTCTAGCTTCAAGAAACTTAGCTTTTAGGGGTAAGAATGTTGTTTTTAAATTTTAAATTATATTTTGCATTATTTTATTTGTAATTTAAAAATCAAAATTACAAGTTTTAATTGAATATAAATATAAATTACTATTTTGAGTATTTTTTGTTTGTAGTTAGGATCTAATCAAAAGTTGTTCAAAAATAGGAATGGAAACTTCCTTGGAGCGCTCGAATTAATTGCTCGCCACAACAAAACATTACAAGATCATATGCATCTTATTGCTAAGCACCAAGAAGAAGAAAAACGCATGCAAGCTCATTATTTATCTTGGAAATCACAAAATAAATTTATCAAGGAATGCGGCAAATTAGTGGTTCGAGAAGTTATTCGAGAAATCAAAAAATCAATATATTTCACCATCATCACGAACAGCACTCCCGATTCGTCCCAAAGCGAGCATATAACTTTTGTTTTTCGCTTTTTGCATTTCAATGATAATCAGCTGTGGGAGGTCAAAGAAAGATTCCTTAAGCTAGAAGAACTTGAAAAGAAGAAGGGATCTGATATAACAAAGTTGATATTGAATGTGTTGGAAGAGAATGAGCTCGACATAAAAAATTGTCGTGGTCAAGGCTACGACAACGGCGCTAATATGGCAGGTATTTACAATGGAGTTCAAGCTTTGATAAGACAGAATAATCCGCAAACAATTTTCATTCCTTGCTCTGCTCACAGTTTGAACTTATGTGCAGTACACGCTATTGAATCATCGGCTCCTGCAAAATCCTATTTTGGAAATATTCAAAAGCTATACAATCTGTTCAGCAGCAGCCCAGTTCGTTGGAAAATTCTTCAGGAAGAGACAGGCCAATCATTACATAAACTTTCTGATACACGATGGAGTTCAATGATTGAATCAGTTAAGCCAATAGCAAAAAAGCCAAGAGAGATGATATAGTTACATCGTCTAAAAGAGTTAGACCTTCCAGGCGAAAGTAGTAATGAAGCGCATTATCTCATTAAATGGATGAATTCTTTTGAATTTGTTGTTTTCACTACTTTTTGGTTTAAAGGTTTGATGGCAGTTAACAACGTGAGTCTTCTGCTTCAATCCACTCAACTCACTCTAGATGATGAAGTAAAGATTCTAAATGGCCTTTTGATGGATCTGAATTGAATCCGTCTGTCTTGGGACCTGATTTTGATAGAGGCAACAGAAGTTGCAAAGAACTTGAAATTTGATAAAATAATGTTTACTGTGAAGAGAACGCGAAAAAAGATCATCTCAGATGAAACTGCTGGTTACAACCACGAAAAAGCATCAAAAAACTTTGAGAGTAATGTCTTTAATGTTGCACTCGACAATCTGACTAGTCAAATAAGATCAAGATTTAAAGTAATAGAAGAGGAATGTAGCAAGTTTTCCTTCCTTTGGTTTTTACAGAAATCTCAAACAGACCAAGAACTAGGTTTAAAAGCTGAGAATCTGGCTAAACTTTACCCAGAAGACTTATGTAAAAACGAATTTTCTGATGAAGTTCGGCATTTTTTTTTCGTAAGAAGAAATATTCTAGCCAGCGAAAAGCCTGTCGAACTTCTAATTGAAGTTCGACAGGCTTTTATGCAAAGGGGCTGCATTCAATATTTCCGCAAGTGTGTGTTTCTCTTAGAATCTTTCTAACATTGCCCGTTTCAACATCTGAAGGAGAAAGATCTTTCAGCAAGTTAGCTATTATCAAAGATTATCTTCGTTCCACAATGGGCCAGGAGCGATTGCGCTACTTGATGATCCTTTCAATCGAATCAGATTAAGCCATTAGCGTTAATTATGAAGAAGTTATTTCAAATTTTGCTGCTAAAAAGGCCCGGAAGATGTGTTTGTCAATTAAGAATTGATTTTATCATAGTTTGTTCTTGCAAACCAAAATTAAATGTTATTTTAGGTTTTTTATGAAAGTAAACTATATTAATTTATTTTCTATTTTAAGACCTGAAGTATGATAGGGCATCCATTAAACTTTTGGACCAGGGCATCACAAAAGCTCTGGGCGGGCCTATATATATATACATATATATATATATATATATATATATATATATATATATATATATATATATATATATATATATATATATATATATATATATGTATATATATATATATATATATATATAATTATTTATATATATATATATATATATATATACATATATACATATATATATATATATATATATATATATATATATATTATATATATATATATATATATATATATATATAAAATAGTAGAAAATCACTTAGCAAAATTTTTTCTCATTTTACGCTGTGTTTCATCAATAAAGGCTCATCAGAAATAAATGATCAAATCAATTAAACCTTAGTTTATACTAAAAATTAAATTACAGGAAGTCACATGTCTTATCTAGTGCAATTTTTCACTCATTTGTGTAATTTGCTGACACTATTGTAAAAAGAATTTTTTAGAAATGATTACTTAAGCTTTTTCAAAATATATATATATATATATATTTATATATATACATATGTATATATATATATATATATATATATATATATATATATATATATATATATATATATATATATATATATATATGTATATATATATATATAATTATTTGTATCTTGTTTTTTATTTGGTTGTATATATATATATATATATATATATATATATATATATATATATATATATATATATATATATATATATATACATATATATAAATAAATATATATATATATATATGTATATATACATATATTTAATACAGATGACTTTATTTTAATGTCATTTTAGCTACGTATCTGACTATATGAGATCAATGCTTTTTTGAATGCTGCAATTCAGAATATCTGCATAATCGTTATCACTATTAGTTGGTTTATTCTCCACCAAATCATACTTTCTTATTAATTTAATTTCAGTCAGATATTTTAGTACTGAAGTGAGCAAAAGAAAAAAGAATTTAAAGCTTTTAAAATATGAACTTAGTCTCTGATGCTGCAGTTTCTATTTGTTTTTATGTGGCTGTGAGTTGTTGGCATTGGATTTGTTGTTAAATATTCTTGCAGATCTCTTAGCTAAGTATGATTTCAAAGCACAATAAAGAGCTTGTTAGATGGTTTTGACTGATTTTATATGTTAAATGATTTTAAGGTGAACTTTTTTTTCTTTTCAGTTAAGATATATATTTGACGCAGATTTAACTGCTACCAAATATCTAATGAAATCAGTTTTTAGACTATGCAAGATTATTTGCGTACAAATTAATCTCTATAAGACTAATGATATAATTATATGCAATGTCAAAAAACAGAAAACAAAGAATTTTGTTACATGCACACTAGGGTGTTTCATATTTTATCAATTTTTGAAATTAAAGTCGCGAATCGATTTATAAATTAATCATTTATATGAAAATAAGTTTGAGCAAAAAAATATATATATATATAATTTTTAGGGTCCCCGCCAGTTCGATTTTGGGCAAATATGTTGGGTGTTTTAAACGCCTGGCGGGGACCTTAAAATTAAACCTATAAAATTTTTTATTCTTTTAAATAATATATGTTGGATTGAGTATTAATTACATAAAAGGAGCATGTTAAAAAAATTAAGATACGCCTCCAAGTTATAAAATACGCACCAAGTTATAAAATAGGTTTTTGTAAAGAAAAATTTTTATGTAAAGAAAAATTTCAGAAGATTTTGTAGGCTAATTTCTTAATTTTTTTAACATGCTCCTTTTATGTAATTAATATTCAATCTAACATATATTATTTAAAAGCATAAAAAATTTGATAGGATAAATTTTAAGGTGCCGCTAGACGTTTAAAACACCCAACATATTTGCCCAAAATCGAACTGGCGGGGACCCTAAAAATAATATATATATATATGTTTTTTTTGCTCAAACTTATTTTCATATAAATGGTCAATTTATAAACTGATTCGCGAGTTTAATTTCAAAAATTGATAAAATATGAAACACGCTAATGCACACAATGCTGATTTGTATCCATTGGCAAATAGTTTTCTTGAATTTAATATGTCATGTAATCAATCTTTTATGCGAATAAACTCATTGGCATACATATAAAATTATTTAACTGCAACATACAGTTTAATAATATAAAAAAGTCAGCAAACTATAACATAAATCCGTAATTCTTAGCAGCAGGTAAACATTTTATAACTTTATTTAAGGGGTATTTCAAAGAGGTGTTTTGAATATTTGTATATTAAAAATTTAATAAATACATTTTTTTCAAACAAATATATTTCTACATGCATTTTCATCACCGATTGTACTAAGTGATTATCCTTTAAGTTATAAGATATGATTATTTATTTTTTATTTGATTTAAAAGTTATTATGAATAACTATAATTCAGACCTGGTTTTTTTTACCAATATAAGAGACACTTTAAAATATTTTAATCATAATTTATGCAATAACAGCATTTAAGTATAACATAAGTCTAGAAGAAGCCCTTGAGTTTTTGTGTACTTACAGCACTCAGTTAATAGTTCATGCAGCATTTGTATAAATTGGTATCTTGCTTAAAAAATATAAAGTATAAAGTTGTAGGTAGGCATGGTTGCTGCTGTTTACCATGCTGTTATGAATAGTAAACAGCAGAAATTATTAATCTTCTAGCATACAGCATTATGTTCTTATTCTTAGTTATAGCCTTCTTAGTTAGAACTAAAAGGCACATAAATTATACTAAATTTTAAATTTAAACTAAAATTGTAAATTTCACTGATTCCATTTAATAATAAATTCAATTATTTAAAAAAATTTTTTCTTTTTTTTCTCTAATAATTATAAAATTTATTTGTTTGTTTGTTTTTTGTTATTTTTTTTTACAAATGTATTAGTCTCATTTCATTATTTTCTTTTGTAATTTGATAAAGTAAAATAGATTGTATATCGGTTTCACCGTTAGGAACTAAAATTGTCGCCATCTTGGGAGGCCAATTTTGGCTTCAATTTTTGTTGGAAAATAGTATCCGCTATTCAGTTATATTTTGAGATCAGTAACTTCATCAAATAAACGAACATAAAGTTTACTTGAGGATATTCTCCTAAAAGTACGGAAATATTTAATTTTTGTTTGTGGATGATCATAAATAAATTCGATTTTTTTTTTTTCAACATATATAATTTTAGAACAAGTCAAGTTTTTTTTAATATATTAAATTTCAGAAAAGTCTATTAATGAAAAAAAAAAAGAGTAGCAACTTATATAAAACAACAAGGCATATATAAGTTTTAAAAGTTAGCAAGTGCATTTACCTAGTTACCAAGTGCATTCAGTGTCGGATTATGGAGGGGGCTAGGGGGACTATAGCCCGGGCCCCGCAATTTAGGCGCCCCCAAAAATCTTTGAGGTCTTTTTTTTTTTTTTTTAGTCATTTTTAGGCTATGGCCCATAAAAAGGCCTCCAAAAACAAAAATAGCCCCGGGCCCCAAGAAGTCCTCATCTGCCACTTAGTGCATTTACCTGTCGTTTTCTAACATTAATATAGTTTTCATTTAATTGATAGATCAATCATAAGTGTATTTTTCAATTTCTGAAATAACTGTAATAACTGTCTTAGTTTACCCTTAAAATCATTTAACATGGTAAGAGTTTAAGTTCGGCTCAGCTTTGAGTATTTTGTTCCATCTCTTTGCAAAATAACTTTTGGGTTATACATAGGTATTTTTTTAATATCTAGTTAAGTATTTATTCTGATTAGCTTTGAATAAGGGATCAAAGGTTTTTGGATTAATACATTTTTTATTTTGAATATAAGAATTAGAAGATGTTAAATATTTATTTGGTAGATATTCCTTATATTTAACTAAGTAAATAAAGGTTGACAGGGTGTATAGCAGGGTGACAGGGTTGTATATGTTGACAAGGTGTATAGCAAAGGTTGTATAGCAAAGGGGGTATAGCAAAGGTTGTATAGCTGGGTGTATAACAAAGGTTGACAGGGTGTATAGCAAAGGTTGACAGGATGTATAATTTCATTGGTTATAATTCTGATTGCGATTTTTTGCATGTTAAAGAAATTTTTTAGCTTATTTTCATTGGTACTACACCATGCAATTTTAACTCTAGTTAACATTACATGGTGTAGTACCAATTATTTATGGTGTAGCATTATTAATATTATAGTTTTAACAACTGTTAACTTTAGCTCTTAATTGAGAAAATGCTAGCAATGGTGTCTCAAAAAAATACTAGTTTTAGTCTGACGTAAAATGGATCCGACTTCAGTTTTGTAAAAGACCTCTAGGGCAAAGAATTAAGAAGTGATTAGATTTTACCAATTGATTAGCTTCGCAATTTTTCTTCATTTACTACGCTGGTGTAGATGTGTTTATAATACGTTGATTCCAGTGATGTTAATTGCTAAATCTTCTTGATTCATTGCATAGGTCCTACTTGTGTCTCTGTTTTATTACCTAGGCTTCTCGTTGTATTATATTCTAATGAGGATACAGCTCTTAAACTCAGTTTTACAGTTCTGAGGCTGGTTAGTAGTCAGGTTCCCAAAATCTGAGGTAGCTCTCGGAGAGGTTGATTCCATCAACAGCTAAAAAATATCAAAGTACTAAAAATGCTATGTTGCGCATGGATGATGTCCCTTTTTTGAACTTTTGATGTGCATTGTTGACGCCACATTTAAAGCTCATTGTTACTATTTAGAGTTTACTAGTTATATTGAGGCAATTGCTAGGGATATTACATAGTGCACTGAGTACAATCTGTGCTTCGAGACAAGTTTAGTAACCAGTTTAAAAAGATGACTAAAGTATCAAAAACTACAAAATATAAAAAATCATCGCCATCACCAGCTTCTTTTAATCTATCATTCACTAATAATCGTGGTCTTCAAAGTAACTTTATTCTGTTGATTCTTATTTCTTGCAAAGCTTACCAGACCTACTTGGTTTTTGTGAGACTACTTTAAATTCAGCTGTCCCATCTTGTGTTTTTAGTGTTGATAGTTATCTGCCTTTTATTCATGATAACTCCAATAGTCTTATGCTTAGCGTCGTCATATGCATTCGTATAATTCTCGCATTTGTTAGGAAACTAGGTTTAACTATTATTTTATGCGCTTTCGCTTAACACCAATTCAGTCTATTATCTTTCTCTTTGTAAAATATAGCTCTCTTTTATCTCAAGACTTTATCTCAAGACAACAGCTTTTCTTCATCTTAACACAACTGCACTCTTTTCGAAGTTATCTAGCCAAATTAAGTCTCGTTTCTGATTCTAGTCAGTACTCCGTTTCTTTACATTTACCCTAAGAAGCTTTTTAATCGCATAATAACCTTTTTTAAGATATTATCTCATTCTTCCTCATCATCAGAATTCGCTATCTCTTACAACAATCTTAAAACTGAGTGATATTTATTCCTTATTTTTCTTCGTAAAGGCTAATAGGTAGAAATCTTTTGTCTTTATGCAAATAAGTTACTCCTTATCTCCTAATTCATCTCAAAAATTCATTTCAAAAATCTCGTAATTTATCTCAAAAATTAGCTTTAGAGACTTTTGGAACGCCTTCAACAAAGTCTCTAATAAGGGAAAATCTGTTGTTCCTCATGCATGGTTTTGATTTCCTTACCTCACCTATAGACAAAACTGAATCGCTTCCTAAAAACCTTTCGTTTTTTTTGATTCCACTAAACACATACTACCTAATACAGCCAACAAATGGGTTGACTATTGTTTGATATTTTTTTTACTCCAGCTTCAGTATTTAAAGTGGTTTCCTACTTTGACTTTTCTACAGCTTGTAGTTCAACCAACATACCTGTTTTAGTCTTTAAACTTTTTCTCAGGAGCTGTTATCTATACTTTTAAAATTATTTAACAGGTGTTTTACAGAGTGTTTTTTTCCAGCCTGCTGGAAAGAGATATCTGTTATCCTTTTTTTTAACCATTTTGTTTTTAAAAAATTTGAACAGCAATCTGAATCTTCTAACTACCGTCCAATTAGTCTTCTTACTTTCAAAAGCAAGATTCAAAGTCTTTAATTTACAATAAATAGTTTCTTATCTTGAATCTACTAGCATACTTTCTAATCATCAATATTGATTTCAATATTCTTGTTGATGGTTTTTTAAAGGTAATAACCGCTAGATTTTGTCGTGCATTAAATAATTGTGAAGAGGTTAAAGCCATTGCTCATAATATTTATAAAGCCTTTTGATAGAGTTTGGCATGGTGGTTTTCTCCATAGTTCTTTTTTTACAGTGTAGCAAGTACTTTTTTTCTAGATTGTTAAATATAAACTGTTTTTTAAGTTTTTTTGTAAGCAATATGAAAGAGTATTTCCTGAGAAAAAAATTGTCATAAATAACAAGTCACACCAAGCTCCTTTGATGTCTATAAGTTTAATAAAATCTTCAAAGAAAAAAAAAATGTATAAAATTTTCTTAAAAAACTGTGTAAAAATAAAACAAACTACAAACTTTATAAAAATATATTTGAAAAAACAACAATAAAAAAAAAATTTCTATTCAACGTTGTTAAAAAATCTAACGGAAATGCCAGAAAGACGTGGAGCGTAATTAAAGACGCTAATGGGAGAAAAAAATATATAATAAATATTCAGCCTAAAAAACTCTTAGTAGATGGTAAAATAACATAGACAAGTAAAATAATATAGACAAGTAGCGGAGAAATTTAAACAGCTTTTTTTTTTAATATTGGTCCAAATTTAGCTGAAAAAAATCAATCAAGTTAATCATCGTTTAACTCATTTAAAAACGTACGAAAAGGTCACGGACGAATCTAAACTAGATATTAATGAGTTGCAATCTGCTCTAACAATTTATTTTAGAACAGATTGCATATTTTAGATTGGATTTTGATAATATTAGCATAAAAGTTGTAAAATCAGTTTTTCTTATTATGGAAACCTCTTTACATCACATTTTTAATCTTTTTCTCTAATCCGGTACATTTCAGAAAAATTAAATATTGCTCGTGTCTTGTCTATTTTTAAATCTGACAAAAACACAAATTCTTCAAATTTCAAACTAATATCACTACTACCATGCTTTTCTAACGTATAATGTATAATAGACTAAACAGCTACTTATCAGCAAATAACATGTTGTAGAACAAGCAACATGGTTTTAAAAAAATCATTTAACTGATCATGGTTTTACCGAGTTTGTAACTAATGTAACCTATGCCTTCATTGATGACCGTTTTACATTAGGAGTCTTTATTGATCTGTCTAAAGCCTTTGAAACAGTTAACAGCTTAATTCTTTAAAAAAAACCTGAACATTAAGGAATAAAATCAAAGATTAAATAATGTTTAAAGAATACTTATTAAACAGTCAGCAATACATTCAAATGGAAATGTTAAAACGACAAAAATTATAATAAAATGTGGAGTTCCTACAGACACAATCTTAAGACCGTTGTTGTTTTTTCTTTATAAAAATGGTCTTACTCTTGCATCGAACTTTAAAAATTAAATTTTGTTTGCGGATGACTCCAGTAGTAGGAGAAGGAGAGTTCTGGGACATTTTTATTTTCAACCATATTTTCAACCATATATTAATATTAATATATGGTTCATTATCATCCATAGTTATATAAGGAGAGTTTTGCCTCATTTTCATTTTTAACCATATTTTCAACCATATATTAATATTATTATATGGTTCAATGTTATCCATAATGCGTATAAATTATATAACTAAGAAATAAATTTTTTCAATTTTATAAAAAATTTAAAAAATCTTTTTTAATTTTAAAAAATTAGTATTGATTTTATTTCTTTGACGTCAAAGGTCACAAAAATTTCTTGCATGACGTCACATGACTTTTTTATTTTGCGCTTACGCGTAATAGTAGCATTGTCCTAACAATAAAGTATAAGTTCCAGATTGTCCAACTTGTGCATCACCACAGTTGAGTGTCACTACCATTCTTCTACCACTACCAACGCTAGGCATACTTTCAGATGAATTAAAGTTTCTATAAAATGAAATTGTAGTTGTTGGACCAATTACACTATTCAATTGATACAATAATCCTGATGACTCATTATTAAATGAGCTTACATTAGATCCATTCCATAAAGATAGATAAAAATCTTCTAAACCTGATGAAGCGTAGATACATTGACTATTAACATCATATCCAGAAAATGTAGCATATCCATTATTATTATAAGGTGTCCAAGGTTGAATGACAGAGTTAGTATTGGTAGGAGCACCATATCCATCATAGATGCGAATTCTAGATTCCCACCAGTTTCCAGATCCTCCAATGATATGCATTCTAATGTGTTTCAAATACACTCCGTTTCCATTATCCATAACATTCATTAGCATATATTCACTACCATAAGTTGTATTTACATATCTAAATGTTGTTGAGTACAACTTAATGGATGAGATGGATCGAGGTATTAGCGGATTAATACTAGTTAATGTTTGTTGCAACGATGCAGTTCTAGTGAGAAAAGGTTGTAACCAAAAGGTCACTGAATTTCCTGTTTTATTGTATAATTGTATATTCAAACTTGATGTAAAAGGAAGATCAAAAGCAAAATATCCTCCTAATGCAGTTGCACTAGATACATTACATCCTTGTAAAGAGTTTGCATAATAAGATCCACCAAGTGGTGCAATTATTAAATCACAAGCTAAAGCTGTATTATTAATACCTAAACCATCTGTTATAATAGAATCATTACCTATACAAAGTACATTGTCAGCATATATTTTTAAAAACAAGGTACCTGGTACAGTATTAGGTGCAATAGTAGATCCTGTAAATGCAATCCACAGTTTTCTTAGAATTCCTGAACTACCACTATAGCTAAAAATAGTATATGATCCTGGAGTTGCATAGAATGCTTGAGATTTTTGTCCAAAGCATATTAAACTTGTATTGGGAATGATATCTAAACTTTGATTTTGCATATCATCAACGTAGCTCTTTGTAACTGCATCTTGTGCATCAGTAGGATTAGCTACATTGATGAGTTTATTTGTATTTAAATTTATATTAGCAGTTGCAGGATTATAACCATCAGTTCTTAGATACATACTGCTAGAAGTCTGATTATTATCTACATAATTTTTTGTAGCTGCATCCTGTGCATTAGTAGGATCAACTACGTTGATCAATTTATGTGAATTCAAATTTATATTAGCACTCATACTATTAGTTCCATCTATTTTTAGATAGGAACTGCTAGAAATCTGATTATTATCTACATAATTCTTTGTAGCTGCATCTTGTGCATCTGTAGGATCAGCTACATTGATCAATTTATGTGAATTCAAATCAACATTAGTAGTGGCTGTATTGCCAACATTAATGTTGATATTTAATCCATCTGTTGTGTAACCATACATTGAATTACTACCGGCTGTATTCATACTCATTTTTTATATACTATATATATTTTTTTTAATTCAATATAACGAATTTTCAATACTTTGAAAATCAACACCTTCATCAAGCTTTTTTAATACATATAAACACAAGTGTCCGCAAAAGGAAGTGTCTCCAAACTGAATTCTTTTACTATTATAATAAACAGGACTGTGTAAATATTGAACAAGTTCAACTGGAGGTGGTAATGCATAATAGTTAAAACTTAATTTCTCATCGCCATCTTTATACCAACAAATCCAATGAAATCCATTTGTACTTGAATCTCCAGTATTTAATATTCCACATTCTTTGTTTTGTGTATTTTTAGGTAATTCATCTCTTACAAATACACCTCTAAAGTTTTTAATTTTTAATTTTTTTGCTGCTTTTATTAACTGAAAGTTTGTTAAGGGTTCATTTGGTAATATAATTCCTTCAACATTGATATATTTATCCATTTTATTAATAGTTTTAGATTTTTTTAGATCTCTTCAAGATATAAAAAATTACTTACCTACCTGTTTATTTCCAATCAATCTGAAATGAAAAGTTAGGCTTAGGTTCTGAAGGATCCCAGACTTTGCTGTCAATACTATCATTTTCATTCCAATCAATCTGAAATTAAAAGTTGGGTTTAGGTTCCGAAGGAACCCAGGTTTTACTCTCTTTTAATTTATAATGTCCATATGCTAGGGTATGAATTCCATCTTCTAAAATAACTCTTTTATCATCTTCTGCACTCAATGCTATTTTGTTTATTTCTTCTGTATAAACATCATGACAATGAGATCTTATGACATTCATTTTTCTCATCTGTTCTTTTCTATTCATAAGACAGTCTTTATAATCTTGATGTGTAATATAATTTTTAACTACATATCTTTTTACTCCATTACATCTCTTTTTATCTTCTTCATCTATTTTTTAAGAATACAGTTTTGATCTGAGTCCTAGAAATTCTGAAATTTGTTTTCCTGCTGGCTCATCTTTAAACTTTGCTAATACTTTCTTATTTATACCTACTTTAAATCCATTTTTAACAGCTGGATGATTTGGATCAAATTCACTTGTATCAAGTTTACTTTCAATATCATTAGAAATATCTTCATAAAAATCTTCTGTTTTTATTTCATAGATTAATGAATCTGTATCTGTGTATAATAGTTTAGCTTTATCTTCATATTTATCTTTTATGTAATCATAATGGAATTCATACATCAAAGTCTTACTTAAATCTAAAATACACATGCCCAAGTAAATGGGTTTATTATATACAAGTTTTGTTCTTTTCATATGTATTGCAATTAAATTTTCATCAAATATTGTTCTACTTTCATAATTTGGTTTTGATGCTAATTTAATAGCTTCATCTCATTTAGAAACTAATCTCACATCAACTCTGTTTTCAATGTTTTCCGTTGTCTTTCCTAACACTAAATTGTTCATAAGTTTAAAAAAGTCTTTTTCAAAATCATTAGTAGCTTTTGTTCTTAGATCTGTATTGAGTTCAATGTATTTACTTAACCATGCACTTTCTTCAAACTTTATTCCTCTGTGAATTTTTGTTAATTTCATTCCTAATCTTTTATAGAGTTTCAAGTTTTCATAGTGAATGATATAATTTTCTTTATGATTTAAATTAGGTATTAACTTATCCACTTTATCTATTTTTAATCTTTCAGGAGCAAGAGGATAATCATTATGAAAACCATGCAAGTGTTCAGGATATTCTAAATCTACTTCTAATATACAAGAAGTATATTTCCAATTTTTTAATTCTTCTTCACTCATCCATTCAAACCCATGTGTAGGAAGTGGTTTGCTCATAGCCCATCCATATAAATTATTTGCATCTAAATATTGTATATATGTAGATTCTTTATTTTTATCATAATTTTCCATGTATTTATTATTAGCAGTTTCTAACCTGTTAGAGACAATACTAATTCCACCTCTTATTTCTTTTTTTATCATTAAAATTATGTCAAAATCACTTAATAATTCTAATTTTACTTTAGTTATTAACAATGCAGCATCCCAAGCTAATCCTTGTGATGTATAGTACCAAGCAGGATCTAATTTGTAATTTTTTATACATACATTTCTAAAATTCTCAAAGACATGAGCTAATAATAATACATCTACAACATTGTATAAATTGTGGTAGTCTGTTTCACAATTAAACTTTTTTCATACAGTTTGAGCATGTAAATAATTATCATCGCTTATTCATTCATCGTTTAATCTTGAATAAAATGATTCTTTTGGCGGTAATTGTGTTTCATTCAATTTATCAATAGAGTCAACCCATTCATAGGGGTAAACACCTTTTCTTAACAATAAATTTAATTTTTTATCTGAATATAAATCTAGTTCTTTTGTTGAATTTTTTATTAATTCATTTAAACTAGAAGCCATAAATTTAAAACTATCAAGAAAACGTAGTTCTTTTTTAATTTTTTTTTTTCACCTTTTTTATTAATATATTCATCAACTTTTATTTGTTTAGAAAAGCTGATATATTTTTCTTCATTGTTAGGTATACAATTTATTTTTTCTTCTGATTCTCCATTTCCTGATAATTTCTTTATGAACAAGTGAGAGTCATAGCCAGATAAATTATGAAAAAAGACAGGTATGAAATTTGGAATTTTATAATTTAAATTACACTTTTATGTGCAGCACCTCTATATTTACCTGTAATATGACAATGATCTTTTACTTTATCTTTTTCAAGATCTTCTTCACAAATGTGACATATTTTTGCATTGTTAAAATCTTCTTTGTCTTTACTAGTAAATATTATATCTTTTGGAAACTTTAAGTACTTGTTATAAATCTTTTTAATATCAGCTTCTAAATGATAAACAAAAATTTGTGCTACATCATCATCTTCACTATCTGCAGTGAATGTAGATAGTATTTCCAATAGTTTCCTCAATAGTTTTCTCAATACTTTCATCAAAGCATTTAGTATAGCAACAAAATGAACTTGGTGTATGTTTTTGGTATTGCTTTGTATAAGATTCATCTGGGTTAAGTGTACAAGTGTCTATTGGTTTAATAAAACTTTCAAAATCAGCATAGATTACAAAGGGTACTTTCATTGATCTATTGTAATAAGTAAATTCTAACATTGTATTAGGTTCAGGCATTTCTATTCTTATTGAATCAACATTATCACAATACAATCTATGCTTTGACAAAGATTCTTCAGTACTAAATAATTGTAAGCAATTTCTACAAAAGTGTTTTTTACCATTATGTTCAGATATTTGTGATGAAAGTAATCTACTTAGATTATTAATTAAACAATAATGATTTGTATCATCATTTAAAATAAGTAACAAGTCTATTTGGTGTTGTCTATTTTTGTTTTTAGATATGTGTAAAGGATAGACTGATAATTTTTCATAACCAAAGACATTAACACTGATGTCTTGATTATTTTTCTCAAATTGAGTAATCTGTTGTAGTGACACTGGGAATTTTATTTTTTCCCAATTTAGTTTATTAGCTTGTTCTTTTAAATCTTTATCTATTCTTTCAGGATGATCATCTTTAGGATTAAAAAATCTGGTAACACACCACTTAAAACATTCGTTGTCTTCATTCTTCATATTAATAATTGCTTTTTTAGTTGCCAACTCTTTAGGAAGAGGAATGTAAGATTTACCTTTAATAGATTTATATTCAATAATATTTATATCCATCTTTACAACTAATACAAATCTCCAATTTGTTCGTTGAAATGTAGCCATGGATTCTAAAATTTTATTTGTAACTGTTTCATAAAAGTCATTTAAATTTGTTGATTCTAAAACAAATTCTGAATTGGATGAAAAGGGTACAACAGCTGTTATAGTTTCTCCATTTTTAATATCAGTACTTTCCATTACACACTGAAGAACAATATAGATTTTTAATCCTTTATTACTATTTAATATTTTAAGTACATTATTTTTAACTGATTTCAAATAAGATAAAGCATCAGATCCTTCAACTCCTTCAGCTGAAAATTGTTTAGTTACATTTTTAAGAGCTGATTGTGTTAATTTAAATTCTATCGGTTTTTTATACCTTTTATACAAGTTTGAAACTAAAGATTTTATTGATGTAAGTTTTTCATTAGCAACATTTTTAATAGGTTCAGGAACATAGTCTATAATCCAATTAGCAAATGAATTAACTTTGCTCTTAATGGTAATAATATAATTAATTGGAACATATTGTGTAGGTGTTAAAGTATTTTGTGTAATATTACTTGGTATAGGCATATCTAATATATTTTGAGGTTGAGAAGCATTTAACGATCTTATTAGATCTGCTTTTCTATAATAATATTTAGTTCTTCGCTCTTTAGCGATTTCTCTTAATTTAATTCTATAATAATATTTAATTCTTCGCTCTTTAGCGATTTCTCTTAATTCTGTTAATCTCATATTTTCCATTTTATATAAAAGATTTTTTTGTTTATGTCATTTTCAATTTTTTAAATTTTTCTTATACAAAAAAATTAAAAATTAAAAAATTATTTAAATAAATTTCTTTGTCATATTTTTATAGATAGTCTATAAAAATATTTTAAAACATTATAAATCTTCTTTTTCATCTTGAATAATTTCAGGACATTCTAATTTAATTCCTTCAGATCCAACTCTTATTAACTCTATTAATACACCATTTTTAACTTTTCCATTATACTTTTCTAAATATATATGTCCATGTTTTTCTTTTCTAATATAATCATATTTAGAATTGTATGTTTTAACTTCTCCAGTTTATACATTAGTTAGTTTTATAGTTGTTGGATTTGTTCTAATTGTTACAAGCCTATCATATTTAGGATCTCTTTCTTTTTTTTCTTTTATAGGATGAATTCTTGGTCTTCCTACACGTTTTTTCTCTTTTATTGGTTTTTCTTTTTTAGGTTTTTTCTCTTTTATTGGTTTTTCTTTTTTAGCTTTTTTAACTTTATCTTTTTTAATTCTTTCATTTTTAATTCTTTCTTTTTTAACTTTTTCTTTTTTAATTCTTTCTTTTTTAATTTTTTCTTTTTTAACTTTTTCTTTTTTAATTCTTTCTTTTTTAATTCTTTCTTTTTTAACTTTTACTTTTTTAGTGATGATATTTGATTGTACAGATTCTTTATCAATTAAATTATTATCCATAGCAATCATAACTAATGCCATAGGATCTTTAGATGTTTGTTGTACATTATTTTCTTTTAGTAATTTTAATAAATACTTTTTTGTATATTTTATTTTGTCATTCATTCTTTTTATATATGCAAGAAAAATATTTAAATCATTTTCAATTTTTTATAGAAAATTCTATAAAACAAATCACATTTTTATTATTAATTCTAAAGTAACCTAATATTCAAATCTTAATCTATCTCCATTAGAAGTAAGTTTTGCTATTCTATCTGAAATGATGAGAGCAAATATTATAGTACCTGCTGGAACAGGTGTATTAAATTCTGCTTTAAGTCTAATATCTACTGTTGAATCTTTCATTTTTTCTGATTGTTTACTTACATTAAAATACATAATAGGATATAAATCTCTATAGTCGGAAGGAGTTATACCACATAGACTAATAAGATTTGTCATATTATAATAATCTTCAGCAAAATTTGATGCATGTCTATAAGCTCTAGTAATTTTCATATTTGGAAATGATAAACTATAATTAGTTTCAGGATATTTTTGATCATTAAGTTGAATCCACATGTTTCTCAAATCACAATGATCAAATATTGAAGAATTTTGTTCTTGATTTCCGTCTCTATTTGTTTGAAAACCAACAAGTATATATCTCGGTTTTTCATTAGTTTTTACTCCTATTCTCCAGTCAAATGATGTATTTTGTGGAACATTCATTTTGTCCAAGTACCTTGATCTAAAACCTATATCAAGTGTTTCTTGTGATTTAATTATTTTAGTAAGTTCCAAATCTGCTACCATAGATGGAGTTACACGCCTCATCATTAATGATATTCTAGTAATATTTACTTTTCCTGCAGCTACACCGGCAGCTTTAAAAATTGCATTATCATCACTTGCTCTTAACAGAAAAAGTTCATGCTTTAATCCATAAAAAACTTTATCATAGTCATCACAAAATCCAAAAATATGTCTAAATGGAATACTTAATTCAAATGAACCTTTTGTAGTTGGTTTTTGAATGATGTATTGTTGTCTTGCTGAAAATCCTGCATTATTAACTAAATCTGCTGTTGCTGTAGTATCTTTAAACCACAATTAATTCATGGCTTTTGATTGTTGAAAGTCATTTGGATATTTCAACATTCCAAGCATTGTAGTTGCTTTACCTGGATAACTAGCTGATTCAACTAGTGAATCAGAGAACTTATAATCAATTCTATCAAATAAATGCATAAGTCCATTTGGTGTAAGTGTTATTGCATCTGTATTTGCATATGCACTTCCATCTGCTTTAACAAGTCTTCCTTCAATTTCTAAATATGAATTAAAAGGATGAAAATAATTATCACTATTTTCAACATAAATTCTTATTTCTCCTGAATTCAAATTAGAATTAACAGATGTTGTAACTTCATATTCTTCATACTTTTTGATTTCTTCATCAAATCTTAATTTGTCGGTAATATTAAATATATCAGATTTTACCATTTTATATATACAATTTAATTTTTTTAAATCATTTTAATAATTATTTTGATAAAGTTATATTATTCTAAGCCCATCACCTTTATGTTTTTTAACTAAATCTTGTTTTCTAACAGGTTTACTTTTTATTGATGATCCCATCATAATTTTAATAATGTCTGGTACTATTTCATGTACTTTACTATCTAAAGTATTTATTAAATTTTTAAGTTCTTGTTTATTTTCAGGTGTCAGCTTGGATGATTTATTTACATTTTCTATTATTTTTTTACCTTTATTTATTACAATTTCTTTAGCAGTAGATATTGCAGAAATTGCAAGTTCTTTCCTTGCAGACTTGGCCGCATCTATAGCAGTTTTTCCCAAGTCTGTAGCAACTGCTTTACTAGCTATAATACGAGATGAATTAAGTACATTATTTAATGCTTGTTTATTAAATATATTTAAAAAAGGTGTAAATAATCCACTTCCACCTACTTCATACTTGTGTGTATATTCATTATTATTTATAACTAACATTTTTGTTTACTGTATATTTTTTTAATTTATTTTAATAAATCTGGAAAAAACCAAAACTATTTTATTTTTGGTCCATTTTTATTAAAATGATTAGTTAACATTGTTTTCATACCAGGTAATGCTTTAAAAAAATCAGAAGATTTTGCTTGATTATACATATTATTTATATCTGTAAATACTCCACTTCCACCTACTACATACTTGTGAGTATATGTTTTTTTATTTATATCTAACATTTTATTTACTATATATTTTTTTAAATCACTTACATGAATCTGGGTCTCATAGAGACCTAGTTCACTTTGAGATTATCTTAATTGTTTTTTTAAAAGTTCATTTTGTTCTTCTAAAAGAGATACTTGTCTTTCTAAAAGATGTTCTGATTTACATTTTGATACAATTTCTTTTATTTCATATTCAATACTTATTGGTTCCCCTTGTAAAGTAAGTATATGCCCATCTTGATCCATTATTGTTGTTTTCATATCCCAAATTTTTTTTGATAATAATCTATAATAAGTTGGATTATTTGGTACTTCTACAATTTTCCAACCAACTGGCGCAGATGGATAAAATGAATATATAACATTTGAATATACGCCATCTATAATTGACCCTGTTACAAGGCTATTTGTTACACAAATAATATTAACATGATTTATATCTATTACTTTATCTGAAATATGTACTTTTGATGACTCAAATGTTATAAGATTACCATCACGATCTCTATTATTAAAACCTAAAAGATCTTTTATGGAGTCATCATCAAATTGTATTCTAATATTGCTATTTTTATTAATAATAATCTGTGATTTTTCAGTATTAAAATTTGATTCAAATATAATAGATGTAGGATCAAGTTTTATACTATTATATACAGCTTTTTTTTTTAAAGATTCAGCGTCTGAAACATTTTTAAAAGACTCTTTATATTTAGCAAGTTGATCTTTAAGAGT
Source organism: Hydra vulgaris (assembly GCF_022113875.1). Classification (NCBI taxonomy): domain Eukaryota; kingdom Metazoa; phylum Cnidaria; class Hydrozoa; order Anthoathecata; family Hydridae; genus Hydra; species Hydra vulgaris. The sequence continues at coordinate 59,680,009 of NC_061161.1, forward strand.
AGTCATTACATACCCAGTGGGCACGAACGTTAAAAAGACGCTTTTTAAACATCTTATACACGTTTTGGACGTCTTTTGAACGTCTTTTGAACGTTTTGGACGTCTTGTGAACGTTCAAAAGACGTCTTTTTTGGGTCCTGTTCCCACTGGGTATCTAGTTACAATTGTATTTATATTTTTAATTTCATAGGATCCTGTTGGGATCTTAATTTGTTGAAAAACAGGACTATCACTAGCTTTTATAGTAATATTTATAGTATTGTTTAATCCTTCAATAATATTTGGAAAACTTTTTTAGAGCTATTCCATACTCTTTTTATTTATATCTAGTTCAATAGGAACTACCATATTAGTATTTATAACAGTATCGTTTGAAGTTATATGTATTGTTTTTGACATTTTTTATATATGTAATAATTTTTTAATTCATTTAATTAAAAAATTTATATTAGTTCTAAAAGAACCTACTTTTTTCTCTCTCTTATATGAAATTCTATAGTAAAGCTTTCATTATTAAAATCTATAGGTTTATTAAAGTAGTCAATGATATCAATTTTCATTTCTGAAATTGACTTTGTTTTCAACGGAAAATATTATTTAGATAATGGTTGTTCCTTAATAACTGCATTTTTAGAAACAATAATAGGCATAAATGAATACATTACAGTCGTTTTCTTAGCATTACCATTATTAGATACAATTTTTCCATCTACAAGATTATTTAATATATATATTTTTTTGTTTTTATTTAAACTACTATATAGAATAGTTTGATATCTATCAAGAGCCATTTCATACTCTTTATTTTCATCAAATTTAATATTATCATCAAATTTAATTATAACTGGATTTTGTTTTTCTTTTTCTTTTTCAATATACATTTTTTATATATATTATTTTATTTAGATCAAAGAGACCTATCTCATTTTTTATATTATAAGTAATAGAAAAAATAAATAATCTTTATCTTAATCATCTTCGTTTTCTAAATCATCTTCGCTTTCTAAATCATCATCTTTAATATAAAATCTTGATCTTTCTATCTTGTACTCTTTTTTATATACAACTCCATCTAATAATTTTACTTGAATAGATTGAATCATTGATCCGATATATACACCTTCAATTGCTAAACATCCAACAACGTCACATCTTTTATTATTAAGACTTTCTCCTAAAATATCACCTTCATTTTTTTCCCTATATACTTGATCCATCTTTTTACTTTTAAAATCTATAGGTATTTTTGCATATAGAATTGGATGTCCATTAGGGTCATCATCTTTGTACTTTAAAATATTCAAGTTTTGTATATTTAGACTTTTCGTACCACCTTTTTTAACACTGATTCATTTTCAGTAACTTTATCTTTACAAAAGCTTCAATAATTTTGATAAATTTATCATTTTTACATACAAAAGGAATTGAATATCCTGTAAGTTCTTTTGTTTTTATATCTCTATTTTCATTAACTCCATATGAAAACGATTTTGGGGTGTTTACTCTTAAATCCTCTGAACAATCTGAATAGTTGTAACCAATAACTACTTTTTGATGTGGAACAGGTTTATTAATTTTTTTAATTTCTTTTACATATAAATTTGCTTCATCAAAATTTTCAATACTCACATACGACATCTTTTTTATATATAAAAGAAAATTATTTAACTCATTTTCAACAATTGTATATTTTTTAAAAAATATATAATTAATTCTAAACTTTACATTGAAGCCTCGTACAATCTTCTTTCTAATCTTTTTATTTCTAATCTTACATTTAATACTAATTTTATATTGTCATCTAATCTTATTGCTTCTATTCTTTCATCTAACTCTTCTAACATTTCTATCTCTTTTGGTATGCTTGCTTCTGACTCTTCTATCTCTCTTAATATCAACTTCTAACTTTTATATTATCTTTTTAGACTTTAGTTTATTTTTTTCTTTTTTGATATTTTTTATATTTTTCCAAATATTTAAATACTTTAAAAATTTTCAAACTATCCAGTTCTTTTACATTTTTTTTATTCTTTCTATTCTTTCTTCTTCATTCATTCTTTCTTTATCAATCACAAAATCTAATTTTATTAAATCTATTTTTTCCTTTCTTTCTTTTATTGAATTTTTTGAATATTTTATATCTCTTTCGTACAATTCTAATTCTAATTTTTTATATCCATAAAATCCTAAATAATTTACCAATCTATTCATTCTTTCTTTATCAATCACTAACTCAGATCTTGAATTAAATCTTTCTTTCAAGTCTTCTAATACTTCATCTTCAAATTGTAATTTAAATTTTAGTTCATCTATTCTTTTTTTATAAGTTTCTAAACATATTTCGTTTAATTTTTTTGTCATATTTTTTATATTTTAATACTTTATTATCTAATATTAAATATGACATTAGTCCAAATTTATCTTCTATTCCACATTTTATCATTTCTGCATTTAATATTTTGTCACCTATTAATATATCTGTTTTTATTTTTTCTAACTTTAATTCTAGTTCTAATTCTTCTAACCTATTCATCAAGTCTAGTTCTAATTCTTCTTCTTTTTTTAATCTATTATTTAATTTTATTATATTAAGATTAAGATTTTCTTTCTTCTTCTCCATATTTACGATTACGTACGATTACATCTCTAAGATCAGATATTTTATTTTCAAAATAACCTTTATTATCTCTTAATTCCTCAAGTCTATCTGTTTTTAATTTATATTCAAATTTTAATTCTTGTGTTATTTTATAAGAATTCATAAATTCGTCTCGCATTTCGTTTTCCATTTTATATTTACAAGAAAATTATTTAACTCATTTCAATTTTTTAATTTTATTTGTATATTTCAACAATTATATATTTTTAAAAAATATATAATTAATTCTAAACTTTACACCGAAGCCTTATACAATCTTCTTTTTAATCTTTTTATTTCTAATCCTACATCTACTACTAGTTTCAAATCGTCTTCTAATCTTATTGCAAAGAATTGCGAAGAGTTGAAAGAAAGAATAGAAATTCTTTCTTTCAACTCTTCGTAATCTTCTAATTTTTTTTCTAATTCTTTTTCTAATTCTTTTTCTAATAATATTTTTTTATTTCCAACTAATAATTCTTCTAATTATTCTAAATCTTCTTTTTTATATCCGTTTCCACTACGCACTCCTACTATATTTTGTAATTGATTCATTCTTTCTTGATCAAATACTAATTCTGATCTTGAATTAAACCTTTCTTCTAAATCTTCTAACACTTCATCTTCAAATCTTAATTGATTCATTCTTTCTTCAGTTATTAAGTACGATTTTTCTTCTAATCTTGTTTCTAATCTTCTTAATTCTAATCTTTTTTCATCAAATATTAAATATGATAGCAAATATAAATTATCTTCTAATCCTACTTCTACTACTAAATCTTCTAATATTTTTTCTCCTAATATTAATTTTAATCTTAATTTTCCTAACTTTACCTCTTCTTCTAATTCTTCTATTCTATTTTCCAAGTCTTTTATTTTTAATTCTTCTATTCTATTTTTCAAGTATTCTAAACTTTTTATAAATAAAAAATGGATATTATAGATTTATCATGGAATGTAATTAAAAGTAAACGTCATAATAATGAGTTATTACCTAAAAGTATAAGAGGTATTATTGTTGGAAAATCAGGTTGTGGAAAGAAAACATTATTATTAAACTTGCTTAAGACCTGGTTGGTTAGACTATAATAATTTACAAGTTTTTGGAAAATCTCTTTTTCAACCTGAATAGAAAATATTAAAATATTCTTTTGAAAATAAATTACCAAAAGAAGTTATTCTTGAACTATTTAAGTTGCAAGATCAAATAAATAAAAACAATGTAAGTCCAGAGTTTATTATTAAAAACATTTCAAGAGATTTAAAAGATAAAACAGATATAGAGTGTCAATTTTTTGAAACAGCAGAGGATGTTCCAGAACCTGAAAGTCTTAACTCTATTAAAAATAGTTTAATGATATTTGATGATTTACAATTAACAAAACAAAACAAGTGTGAAAAGTACTATATAAGAGGAAGACATAGTAATGTAAATTGTTTCTACTTGGCACAAAATTATTTTGAGTTACCTAGGAGAACGATAAGAGTAAATGCAAATTTTATATGCTTGTTTAAACAAGATTCTAAAAATTTAAATCATATTTATAATGACCATGTTTCAAATGATATGAAATTAGATGAGTTTAAAAAGTTTTGTAATGCAGCTTGTTCAAAAAAGCATGGATTTGTTGTTATAGATTTGTCTTTTGATTTATTAAATGGAAAATATAGAAGTGGATTAGATTTATTTTATTATCCAACTTCGTTGTGGAATCGATAAATATATATTTTTTAAAAAATATATTTTTTTTTTATGAAGACCTAGTTCCTACAGAAGAAGACCTAATAAGGGTATATTCTTAAATGGAGAATTTTCTCCTAATAACAGACCTCTACCTACTGATGAATAATCATTTCCATTTTTAGAATAATTTCCATCAAAATAATTATAACTACCATTCCATGGGTTTAAAAATACTCCTTTTCCTACTTTTTTAATTTTAAATCCACTACCATTCTTTTTCACGCAAATAATACCATTTCCAGCAATTTTATTAACTATAGTACTTCCAGCAGCTGCAGCTGTTCCAGTCAATAATCCTGTTGCTATAGCTGGAACAACTTTTGATGCAATTGCACTTCCAATTAATCCTAATAAAGGTAAAAATCCACCATTTACTTTAGTATTATGTTTAAGTTGTGCTCTACTCAGTGAAAGTCTTATACTCTTATTTTTTAAATAAGCTGCTTTCATTCTGTTTCTTTGTGAATCTGTTAAAGCTATTTTATGTTCACCATTTAAATCTTGATGTGTTAGTTTTATAACAGCATTAGTATCAGATTCAATTGCTTTTTTAATTTTCTCTTTCTGAATATCTAAAAGATTTATAAGAGTATCATAGTATTTTGTCATTTTTTTATATATAAAATAATTTTTTTAATTCACTTTAAGTTATTACTTTTTGTAATACTTTATACTCATCGTCATATATTTGACCCTGTCGTAACAACTCATCACAAATAGCAACAGCTTCATTTTTAACTCCAGTATTACCTGCTTGTAAAGCAGATAAACGTAATTTAAGCATATCAAATAGCGCATTTGGATCACTAGGAAGAATGACAACTCCTTTTCCAGACTTTCCAATCATCTCTTCCCAAATAGGTTTTATTACATTAGTGTATTTATAACTTCTAGATGATCTTGGTTTAGCTGAATTTAAATCAGAACGAATTGCATCTGTTTGATCTAAAATTTCTTTATACTTATTGCGATCATCGTTAGTATATCTAACAGGATGAGATTTTACTATAGTCTCTTAAAGACCAGGTGTACCAGTGTATTTTTTATCTTCAATAGTTATATCATTACCTTCAATAGTTATTGGTTTTTTACCAATGTAAAATTTTTTATCACCTTCATTGTAATGTATACCAAATATATCATCTGATACTTTTTTACTATTTTTAGCAGTATATAACTTTAGATATTCTGTTGCGATAGCTCCTAATGTCATGTTATCTACAACTTCAGGTGGCATAATTGCTTTAGTTTTGGTAATATATTCAGGATTTGAAAAGTAATAGCTATGTGATCAGCTTTATTTTCTAATTTAGATAAGCCTTCTTTTATTCCAGATTGACTATCTAGTATTGGTTTGTACAATTTTTCCAAGTTAGTCTGTAAAGTATCATAACCTAACTTTTCATTAATAGAATCTTGATATACACTTTTCTTTAACCCATCAAATTCTTTTGCTAATTTTAATCTTGCTTCAATATCTGTAGCTTTTACATATGATATTTTTTATAAGCAATAATTTTTTTAAATCAACATATATTATGTTAAAGTAATACATAATAAATGTTTTTTTTATTTAATTCTTAAGAGTATTATTCATCATTCCTATACTTTGATTCTTGTTAAATCTCATATTTAACGCTTCTATAATATCATTTGTACCTTTTTCTATTCCTTTATTAAATATTGACTCTTTAGTCTGTTCATCTATATTATTTTTAGATTTTGTTCTAATTTGTTCAGTCATAGTTTGAAACTTTTCAAGTTCTGAAAGTATCATATTAAATTCAACATCATCAATATATTGATCTGATATAGCTTTAGAAATAAGACTACTTATTGTATTTAGTTTTGCATCAGCTAGTACTTTTATCTTTTCATGCTTTTCAGCTTTTTAATTTTTTATTAACTTGTGATCCAATTAATGACATTAAACCAATACCTAATGCTGCACCTTTACATACAATAGCTACTGGTGTTCCAACTATTGTTGTTAAAAAACCAATACCGACAGCTCCAAGTGTCATAGTAGTTGCTAATAATGTATTATCAACTGTTGAAATGATTCTTGAAGCTCTATGATATTTCTTACTTAAGATCTCTCTTCTTTTCCTTTCACATTCTATTTTATTCTGAATTTCACTAATCTTTTGTAATGTAAAGTTATGATCAGAAATTGGTGGTGCAGATTGATATTCTGACAACTGGTTAAGATCTGGATAAAGTTGTTTACATTCATTAATACATTGCATTTCTTTTTCTATAAAGAAAAATTTGTTTAATTCATTTTAATAAATTATTTACCAAAATCAAATACAGTAGAGTCTTTGTTAGATTTATCTAAACTAGGTTTATCTTCATCACATATAGTTTCTTTAATTATGTTTCCTATACTTGTTAATATAGATTTTACAGATTCTTTATCACTTTGAGACTCTACATTTTTATCAGGTTCTAAAGCAACCCTATGTGGTATATAATTTGTATAAAAAACACCATTATAAGTTGATATACAGCATAACAAATCCCCTTTTTTAATATTTATATCTTTTTTATCGTTTTTATATAAAGTTATTTTAATATCATCAGTAGACTCTATTATGACAGAATTTAGTAAATTTAGTGTTGGTTTATAATTTTCTGCAAGTGAAATTAATACATGTCCTTTATCTATTTTAACTCCACACATTAAAGAAATGTTATTATATGAATTAGATTTTACTGTAAAATCTTCATGTGCGAATACTTTAATATGTCTATCATTTATTGCTCTATGTTCTAAATCTGAATTAATATTAAAAGTTATTGTATATTTTTCATGCTTTTCATAATCTAAAAACATTCTTCTCTTATTCACATATGACATTCTTTTTTATAAATGTAAAGATGTTTTAAATCACTTTAAATATTATACTTTTAAGTATAATATTTTTTACTTTAAAGTTCTTACAATGTAATTTACAATCTGTTCATTCTCATGTAAATAATAACACTTTTTATTATCATTAATATTTTTATATAAATTTATTTTTTCACCTTTTTTATTTTTTAATAGTTTTCTTTTCTGTTATTTAAGATAGTTTAAATGGACAATTCTCTACGTTTTCTTTAATTTCATCTTTAGTATGAGCATATTTACATTTATCTTTTAAAGGACATTATTTTTTATCAAGTATATATTTACATAATTTAGTTTTTGCTTTTCCTAATTTTAATAATTCTGACTTTTTAGGATGAAATAATCTACACTCTTTATTCTTACATTTCGGATATTCATAACATAGAGCAATATGTTTATATCTGCATGAAACTTTAGTGCATATTAATCTTTCTTTTACAGTATTACCATAAGGAATATCATGATTGTATTTACATTTTCTTCCAAAAGGGCAAAAATCATCTTTTAATATATTTTTACAATAAATAGGTAACTTTTCTATAAAATTAATTGTAGAAGGTTTACCATCTTCAGTAAAATTAATTTCAACATTAAATAGTTTTTCAAAACTAAATTTTCTGTTTTTGTTATGTTTTTTAACAAAAAACTTATCTATAGTAGGATAATCATCATCGATATTATCATTATAAGTTGGAACATAATTAATCCATTTCAGTTTATCTTTATACAATTCCATAATTTGTACTGTTTTTGAAGGTACTTAAACTATAAATTTTTTTTGAATTTCTATAGTTTCATCATCTTCATCAGAATCATCAGATACGAAGTATGTATCATTTTCAGAGTCAGAATCAGATTCTTCAATTTCAAAGTTTCTCGTTTCTTCAAAAAGTCTAAATTCTTTTTGAAATTCAGATATTTCATTAATCTCATCATAATTCATTTCTTATTTTATTATTTGATAAAATATCTTAATTCAAAAAAATTAAAAATGAATTTCTTTATATAATAAATGAATACATATTATAAAGTAAATTACTGTCAACTATTTAGTCCTATAATACTTGAACTAGATAAAGAAGAAGAAAGAATTAGACAAGAAGAAGCATTTAAATTACAAAGAAATTATAATGAAAGGACAATGATAATAGATTATAAATATAATAAAGCAATAAGACTAGGAGAATTAGGAATAGAAAAATTATTAGAAGAGAAAAAGAAATGTTATGATAAGCGCATGCAAATAATAGAATCATACAATGAAAAATTTAGAGAAATAAAAAGAAAGAGAACAGATAAAACAATCAATAAAAGAAATGCTTTTTCAAAAATAAAAAAGTCACATGACCTGTGACGTCATGAGAGAAATTTTCGTGACCTTTGACGTCAAAGAAATGAAATTGATACTAATTTTTTAAAATTAAAAAATGATTTTTTAATTTTTTTATAAAATTGAAAAAATTTATTTCTTAGTTATATAATTTATACGCATTATGGATAACATTGAACCATATATTAATATTAATATATGGTTGAAAATATGGTTAAAATGAAAATGAGGCAGAACTCTCCTTATATAACTATGGATGATAATGAACCATATATTAATATTAATATATGGTTGAAAATATGGTTGAAAATAAAAATGTCCCAGAACTCTCCTTCTCCTACTACTGACTCCGATCTGTTTTATTTTCATAGGGATACCAAAACCCTCTTTAAAGTAGTTAATGAAGAAGTAAACAAAGTAAACGATTGGTTTACTTATAATAAACTTTCACTTATTCTATTTCACAAACCAATCAAACAGGATACCTTTTAATAAAGTTACCCAATTTTAAAAATATTAGTATAAATATTATAGACTAACAACTGTAAACTTTTTAGGTGTTGTTGCTGACAAAAGTTTATCTTTGAGAAAATATACAAATAATTTTGAAAGGATACTTTTAATAAATATTGCAATGATGTATAAAGAAAAAACATTTTTAGATATAAAACCTTTATAAAGATTTTTTTCTTTTCTTTTATACACAGTTTTTTAACTTACGGCAATATTGTATAGGCAAGCACCAGCAACACTAAGTTGAAAGAAGTTTATACTAAACAAAACCTCAAAAATATTATCTAAAGTTATGTTCTTATTCTATTTAGTACCGGTACCAATTTTGCGGAAAAACCTTTTGCATATTGCTAATATTAAAGAAAAGCATTTTCGCAATTCAAATTTAAATTATGACGTTATTTAGTTCTTGAGGATTTTAATTTAGTAAATTTTTTCTTTCACTTTTAGAAGTTATTTAACCAAATTAGCACCATAAACTTATTTAAATCTAGATTATTTAACAAAAGAGCAAAGTCAACATTAAGAATCTTAACGTGTTTGTTAGACTATTATTGAAAATAATTAATTTTGAAGTTACCTACAATTTTCTTTAAAATTTTTTATATTATTACAACAGAAATTTCATCATTTTAATAGCGAACTATTTCAAAAAAAAAATTGATATATTAACATATACATACATACATCCGTTATTGACCAACATTTTTGCATATCGATGTACTACTCAAGCGCTGAGTTGGCAATGGCAGAATCGAACTCGTATCGTTTAACACCCCTTATTTTAACTTATCGTTTGAAACTCTAACTAAATGAGCTATCTAGCCACGATAAGGCTAAACCATGCCTTTTTCTAACTACAGCCAATCCCACTTTTTATATATTGTTGTATATTGTAAATATTTTTAACGGCAAAATATACTAACTAAGGATGGAATGCAAGAAGCGAACTCGAGTAAAGTTCAACTTGAACTTTAAAGTCTGACTTTGCCAAGTTAGACTTAAAAAAAAAAAATTGAGCAAATGAGTAAACGACACAAAAATAATTTTACTTTAAGTTTCTAACATACAAAAATAAATTAAAGAGTGTAACAAAAATAATAAATTTATTTTTTTTATTTTTTATTAAAACTAATTTATAATTTATTTTAAAAATTAGATTAAAATAAACATGCTCGTGTTACCTTCTATTTAGTGACTAAGAACGACGACTCTAACTACGACGTGATAGTTGATTAACATTTAAATAGCATATGTGCTATGTGGTTTTCAGTAAAGCATATATGTCAAACACAAAGTTTTTATTATTCAATTTTCTTGTTACAATTCAAGGCTGTAAGAAAACGCTCATAACGTTTGCAGAACATTAATTAAACTGAAAATTGATTAAATAAATATGACAACAATTTTCAATTCCATGATGAATATAATATTTATAGAATACAAATCAATAAAAGGAAATCGTTAATACAAGTTAGATTTTATCTAATTTGTATTATTTTAAGTTTCAAAAAACATAAAATTTAGAAGCGCATTTTTCGGATATAACTACTAATACAAAACAAACCTAACTTTCTTTCTTGCTCATTACATATAGCATTTTACATATCAATTAAATTAAATATAAAATAACCAAATTAGTCACAGAAGTTCATATTTAGGAAGTTCATACTTAGAAGTAAGGTCTTCAGATATTATCAGAAACTTGAGGTACGAGAAATGCCAAAACGATAACAAAAGTATTCTGACATTAAAATAAAAGTTTACTAAAAATATTGACAATGTTGCATATATTATTACACCAATTTTAATAAACATAATTATAAGGATCATTTTATTAGAGCATTATTATTTGTTTTTGAGTTTATTATTTTTAAGAAATCTTTGACTTAATCTTAAGATTGTCAAAGATCTCTAAAATAGAAATCTTTGACTTAATCTTAATGTAATCTTTTATTTTCTGTAAATGAAATAAGTTTTACAAATGTTTAATGATATTTGTTACTATAAAGTTTCCATTGCAAAAAGCTTGATCATTTAATTTTTTTAATTATCAAAATATAAACAAGTATAGTGCACAAACATTTTTTCTCTAAATAACCATGATATGAAAACGTTTTATATAAGTTTATAACTTTATATATCGGTTTATAAAATAAAAGTATAGTATAAGAAGTACAGTCTAAAAGTTTATAAATCTATTATAATAATTATAAAAAAAAAATAAAGACCAGGTATTTTATAACTATATCTATTTATAAATTGCCTATACAGCTCTTACTACTTATATACTGTTAAAAAGTTATAACGTAATTTTAATTTATATTAGTTTTATAAATTGAATAAATTGAAATTACCTTAACTTAATCAAAGAAACTTTTAGACAAGATGTAAAAGTTTAGTATACGTTACTATATTATATACGTTACTATAGTATACTTACTAGACAAAATCTAAAAGTTTAGTATACTTAAACTAAATCTAAACGCTAATTGAATCTATACGTTAATTAGACTAGATTTAAACGTAAATTAGATAAAATCTAAATACTTTATATACGTATAATAATCCAAACAGACGTCTAAAGTACGTTTGAATATAGACCTTTTATGGACGTTTGTTCTAAATGTTAATATGGATTTTATTCTAAATGGATTTATTAATTGATCAAATATGAGCGTTTTGTCGAAATTTTGACGTTTAATAGATATTTGTGTGTCAACTGGACCCAGACAGCAAGCTTACATTAGACCAACGTTGGGCCAATGCATGATGATGCATTGGCCCAACGTTGAAAGTCGATGTTGGCCCAATGCAGGTTTGATCATTGGTTAGGTATTGGCCCAATGTTGTGTACAACATTGGCCCAATGCTGTATACAACGTTTACCCAACATTGGCCCAACGTTGTATATAACGTTAGGCCAATGTTGTATACAACATTGGCCCAACGTTGAACACAACATTGGCCCAACGTTGAATACAACATTGGCCCGACGTTGTATACAACATTGGCCCAATATCGTATGTTATATATCGGCCTAACGTTTTATGCAACATTAGATCGTTGTTACAAATAAGATAATTTGCATCGCTACATTAAAAAATTATAGAGAAAAAAAGAATGTATGATACAAGTATAAAAATTTATTTATTTAACATAATTTATCGGTTAAATATACATATTTCAAACACAAAACCTAAACCAAAAACTGACACATTGAGTTTTAAATAAAGAAATTCACGATAAAATTTATAGAGTAGTTTCGATATTGGCTGAGCTACTTGTTGTTGAATAGTGTTTAGCTTATGATATTTGGTGCCCAGGATTTTTTTTTTTTCCTCTATATCTATCACATGTCTGCATAAGCCGTGCTTATTTGACTTCACAGTTTCTGCAAAAAATAATAGTTGTTTGTTTAATTATGCACCAATCTCTTTTGTCTTTAACTCCGTTTTGTGCCAAATAATTGACCCGCAAAAATACACAACCTGGCAATAATTAAAGTAACTTTTGTTTAGACTTAAATTAATATAAAACGTAATTTAGAAAAAATCTTCAAAGAGTATTTTATTTAAAGTATATAAATTGTACTAAGATATCATACAAAATGGATAAAAAAATTATAAAAAAATATTTACTATTTACTTACGTATTTTCTTTTCTTCCAGAGTACTTGAATTCTTCACTGCTTTTAATAGCAATGACACTCTTTCAGGCAATACAATAATTGGTATACCTTTGTTACTCAAATTTTTATAACTGAATTTGATGTGTTTTGTAGTTTACCAAGTTGTACTTCAATGACAACTAAGAATGAACACTAACAAAAACATAAATTTCAGAAAAAATAAATGGGTAGCACCAAAAAAAACATTATAGCTTAATTGAGTGTTGTATTTTGAAAATGTGACAAGTCACAAAATTTAAATTTTACAAGGGAGTGAAAAATATTTCTCCTGTAAAAAAATTTATTTTTATTTTATCTAAAGATTGTTTCTTTTCTCTAAAAAAATCTTTACTTTATCTAAAATAATCTTTGTTTTATCTTAAAAATGTTTTTAATTTATCTTGATATTTTTTTATTTTAAGTGAGTTTATTTGAAAAGAATATTTTTTTGAAAATATTCTTTTCAAATAACCTCACTTTTAAAAAAGTGTGACTCATCACGTTTTCAAAATACAGCGTTTATTTGTGAAACGAGTAACTTCTCATTTGTGAAACGAGTAACTTCTAGAATTACTGATTTTTCCATGAGTATATAAAGAAAAAAATAATTTCCTGACTTTTCCAGGTTTTCCACGACTTTAGCCAATATTTTCAAATTTTCCAGATTTTCAAGGTACAGTACGGACCTTATCCAATGTTTGTAAATAATTTTTTTTACATATTTTAGTTCTGAATTTTATTAACACTATTTTTAAAAATTATATCATCTATAAAAATATTGTATTACCTTCGTCTATTAGATAAATTTAAATAAATGTTTATAAAATGAATAATAATGAATCACCAGCAACTGTTAAAACTTTAAACTGATATGAATACTGATATAAATACAAATACTGTTGTTTTTTTCAACATTTGATTTCAAATGGTTTTCAAAGTTGGTGACACCAATTTTGAAATCCAACAAAAAATTTTTGTTACGTTTATAAACTTAAATGTTCTCAAAACAACTAAAAAACCTGGCCAGTTTTTCGCAACTAAATATATTTTCTGTGGTCAGTATTCGAGAGCAATATATGAAAAAATTTTTAAAATTGTAAAAGTTAAAGCTATGAATAAAGATTTTCAATCATTAGACACTTAGCATTTAATAATTTTGTTCATTCAACTTCTCAGAGAAAACATTAAACTTCTGTAAAGATTTTGGAGTTACAGGTAAATCCCAAAGTTTAATAATATTTTTTGTTTTATTAAAAGAAAATAAGGATAAATCATCTACACCAAGATTTATACAATTTTTTGTTTTTTCAACCTTTATTTTGACTGATCATTTTCGCTGTCTTCCTTTTTTGTCTCCAGAGCAGAAATTTAGCCTTATGCTAAACTCAATCTTGTATTGCTTTAAAAATCTATAAATCAAATCATTAATAGTTAAGTTATAACTAAAGTTAATGTATAAGCTTAAAGTTGTTAACTGTTGTACGCAAACTAAATATGAAAAATATCCAGAGATACTAAATTAAAAAATAATTAAACCAAGAATAATGTCCCTCTGCCTCGTAAAGATGGAATATTAGAAAGCTCTACATAAGTAGAATATAAGTTCTTGGAACATCACATTTTGTACACTGTTTTAATATGTTAGTCGATGGGGTTTCATAATCAAACACAGAAAAAATCAAACAAAAGAGACATTTAAAATGTAAAATATCAGCTTCTAACAACTTCAATGCCACATATATATTATTGATACCTTTAATAATATATCTTATAATAGCTATATAATCTAAACTGTTATAAATAATTAAAAAAAAAATTATACTGTATGACATTTTAAATGTTTGATTTATTTAATAAAGAAGACATTTAAAATGTCTCCTTTATTAAATAAATCAAACATTTGAAATGTTTCATTTATTTATAAATAATAATAATAAATTTTATAAAAAAAAAATAAAATTTAACAAATTAAATTTAATAAATATTATTAAATAAAACAAACATTTGAAATGCCAATACAGCAATAAAAAAAAAATAACTTTAAGATCTTACAAAAAAATAAATTGATTATTGCCTTTATTATTACATCAATAATTTAGATTGTAGTAAAAAACGTTTTAAGCATATTATTTAAATGTTAACAAATATTTCATTTAAAAAAAAAAAAAAACATTAAGTCACGAGAATCTCTTGAAGTTTACTTCTTATAAGAAACCTTTTAAGATTCTTAGAAGATTAATAAATATAGCTTCTTTTTTTTATTTTTTTAATTTAATTAAATGGAAAGATATATAATAGAATCAAAACCTTTTTTTATTCTGTCAAGTGATAACATTTTTAAAAAATGTTTCGAAACAATTTAAAAGTATATACTAATCCGAAACTACATTGGCAGAATATTAACTACAGTAAAAAGTAAAAACAGATTTTTATGGCAAAATATTAAGCCTAAACTACATTGGCCAAATATTGGCCCAACGTAATATGATAATTGCAAAAAACCGATTTATAGAATTGAAATATTACACAGAAAAAAAAACATTGGCTAAATGTTGGCCCAATATAGTACGATATTTGCAAAAAACAGGTTTGCAGAATTGAAAAAAATACGCCGAAAAAAAACATTGGCTAAATGTTGGCCCAACAGAATAAACTTGCCAATGTTAAAACTTACATTGGGCCAATGTAAGCTTGCTGTCTAGGGAGAAGTATGAATTCAACTTTCAAGTTCGCTTCTTGCATTCTACTCTAACTAGCTAAACTTTCTAATCTGAGTGCTTAGCAATGACAGAATTTGGCTAATTATATAAATGTTATTGTACTCTGTACAATATTGGAAGTTAATAATGTTTATGATATTTTAATAATAATCAATAAATTAAGGGGTATTTCATAAGTATTTACAACGAATTTGCAAAAAAACATTAAAAACATTATTTCACTGTCTATGTTCTTTATCGATGTGTCTTTATCTGTTCATGAAAACGATGTTTTTAATTAAAAGAATTGTATTTAAATCAAAAATAATTATTTTACTACATTCTGTTTTATTTTTAATTTTTTGTTTGTTTCTATAACTTTACCTTTATTATCTAATGATGGTAGAATTATCATGTTTAACTACAAACATGTATTGAAAAAGTTTTAAATTTAATGGTTGTTTTATTTCATTAGTTACACTTTGATGGTCTACCGACTATCAAGTTTACTTTGTGTACTGTTAAAATATGGTTTATACCCAGACAGCAAGCTTACATTGGACCAATGTTGGGCCAATGCATGGTGATGCATTGGCCCAACGTTGAAAGTCGATGTTGGCCCAATGCAGGTTTGATCATTGGTTAGGTATTGACCCAATGTTGTGTACAACATTGACCCAATGTTGTATACAACGTTTACCCAACATTGGCACAACGTTGTATATATCGTTAGGCCAATGTTGTATACAACATTGGCCCAACGTTTTAAACAACATTGGCCCAACGTTGTATACAAAATTGGCCCAATATCGTATGTTATACGATTATTATTTTTATATTGGCCTAACGTTTTATGCAACATTAGATCGTTGTTACAAATAAGATGATTTGCATCGCTCCATTGAAAAATTATAGAGAAAAAAAAGAATGTATTATACAAGTATAAATATTTATTTATTAAACATAATTTCTCGGTTAAATATACATATTGCAAACACGAAACTTATACCAAAAACTGACACATTTTTAAATTTTAGTTTTAAATAAAAAAATTCACTATAAAATTTATAGAGTAGTTTCGATATTGACTGAGCAACTTGTTATTGAATCGTGTTTAGCTTATGATATTTGGTGCCCACGATTATTATTTTTCTTCCGCTATCTCTATCACATGTCTGCATAAGCCATGCTTAATTGACTTCAAAGTTTCCGCAAAAAAAAAAATAGTTGTTTGTTTAATTATGCACCAAAGAAACATAACAAATTGAAAGTAATTCTGTAATACAAAATTGAAACTGAAAAAACAAACTTTTCTAAACCATTTACCAAAAGCAGCATATGCAATCAACATTTTTCCTATTCCAATTTTTTATCCTCTTCCTGCATAATTTAATTTTACAGCTAGGCCATTTTAATAAACTATTCTTAGTAAATAACACATACAATCTCCTTCGCCTTTAACTCCAATTTGTGCCAAATAATTAACTTGCAAAAATACACAGCCTGGCAGTAATTAAACTAAATTTAGTTTAGACTTAAATTAATATAAAATGTCATTTACAAAAAATCTTCAAAAAGTATTTTATTAAAAGTATATAAATTGTACTACATATCATACTAAATGAATAAACAGATCATAAAAAAACTATTTACCATTTACTGAAGTGTTTTCTTGTCTTTTTTCTTCCAGAGTACTTGAATTCTTCACTGCTTTTAATGGCAATAACACTCTTTCAGGCAATACAATAATTAGCATACCTTTGATACTCAAATTTTTATAACTGAATTTGATGTATTTAGTAGTTCACCAAGTTGCACTTCAATGCTTGCCATTGTGCCAATAATACCAGCATATCTTTCAAGGATACAACTTTATCTTGAAACAATAAAGTTAATTATATTATTACGAAACTATACAACTAATTATATATAATATTTAGAATTTATAAAAGTAAATACAACAATCACTAATAAAACAGATAAAATTAAAGACAGAGGGCCAAACTTTTAATGATCAAAATATATACTTGCTAATGGATTCATAATATTTTTATGAATTATGAAATTTGCAGGTGTGCATTCAATTTCTGGGACTGACAAAAAACAATTCTTATTAATGTTTGAGATACACATTGCAATGTAAAACAAAAAAAACTCATATTAAAACAATGTTTCTCCAACAAGGTTCGTAGCCAACTGTTTATATAAAATTAAATGACTTTTTTGAAAAATCAGATGAATTTCCCTGACGATTTTTAACAATGGTTTTTACTAAATGTTTAAAATTACTATCTACTGTAATGGAAATGCTAAGAATATACATGCTTTGAATGACAAAACTTATAAAACTTAGCTATTACTTAAGTTAGCTATTAGTATAGATCTTATTATACATGTTAGTATGGTTCTTATTATTAAGGATGATTAAGAATGAATACTAAGAAAAACACGTTTCAGAAAGAATAAATTAATAGCACCAAAAAAAAAACATAATAGCTTAATTGAGCGCTGTATTTTGCAAATGTGACAAGTCACAAAATTAAAATTTTACAGGAGAGTAAAAAACATTTTTCCTAAAAAAAATTTTGTTTTTATTTTAATTAAAAGTTATTTTTTTTATCAAAAAAAAAAATCTTTATTTTATCTAAAAAATCTTTTTTTTTATCTTATAATTTTATCTTTTACTAAAAAAAATATTCCTTACAAATAACCTCAATTTTAAAAATTGTGACTCTTCACGTTTTTAAAATACAGCGTTCAATTGCAAAATGAGTAACTTCTTAACTAGAATTACTGAATTTTCCATGACTATCTAAAAAAAAAATAATTCCTTGACTTTTCTAGGTTTTCCACCACTTTGGCCAATATTAACATATTTTCCAGATTTTCCAGGTACAGTACAGACCTTGTCCAATATTTGAATATAATTTTTTTTTTTTACATATTTTAGTTCTGAATTTTAATAATACAATTTAAAAAATAATATCATCTATAAAAATATTGTATTACCTTTGTCTATTAGATAAATTTAAATAAACGTTTATATAAAAAATAATAATAAACCACCAGCAACTGTTAAAACTTTAAACTGATATGAATACTCTGTTATTTTTTTCGGCAGTTGATTTGAAATAGATTTTAAAGTTAGTGGCACCAACTTTGAAATCCAACAAAATTTTTTTGTTACGTTCATTAACTTAAAATAACTAAAAAACCTGGCCAGTTTTTCGTAACTAAAAATAATTTCGGCAGTCAGTATTTGAGAGCGATCGCTCCTGCTTTCTGACCAAGCCTGTGGTGTAAACTTTGATATGTTGATTATTACACAATAAAATGTTAATCAACACTCTGACTTTTTGACTGTAATATATGGAAAAGTCTTTAAAATTGTAAAAGTTAAACCTATGAATAAAGATTTTCAATCATCAGACATAAAGAATTTTATATAAAAACTTACCATTTAATAAATTTTGTTCATTTAACTTCTCAGAGCAAACATTGAACTTCTGTAAAAAGTTTGTAGTTACAGGTAAATCCTAAAGTTTAATAATATTTTTAGTTTTATTATAAGAATTTGAGGATAAATCATCTACACCAAGATCTACACAATTTTTTGTCTCTTTAATCTTTATTTTGGCTGGTTGTTTTTGCTATTTCTATTACTTCTTTTTTTGTCTCCAGAGCAGAAGTTTAGCCTTCTGCTAAATTCAATCTTGTATTGCTATAAAAATCTATAAATCAAATTATTAATAACTAAGTTATAACGAAAGTTAATGAATAAGCTTAAAGTTGTTAACTGCATTACGCGAACTAATTATGAAAAATATCCAGAGATATTAAATTAAAAAATATAAAACCAAGAATAATGTCCCTCTGCCTCAGAAAGATGGAATATATAAAGGGTTGTTTCAATTTAAATCATGATTTAAATCAGACAAATAAAAATAATAATTTAAATTGAGTCTTTTTATTTTAATTGATTTTAATGACTATTTATTGATTTAATCTCATAATTCAATAAATTATTTTAGACTAGTCATTGGTCTTAAAACAAAATGTCTGGCAATATTAGAAAGCTCTTCATAAGTAGAATATAAATTCTAATAACATCACTTTTTGTACACTGTTTTAATATTTTAGTAGATGGGGTTTCACAATCAAACAAAAAAGACATACTTAAAATGTAAAATATCAGCTTCTAACAACTTCAATGCTACATATATATTACTGATACCTTTAATAATATATCTTATAATAGCTATATAATCTAAACTATTATAAATAAATTATGAAAAAAAATTTTTTTTCAATACTTACACTGTATGACATTTCAAATTTTTGATATATTTAATAAAGAAGAACTTAAAATGTCTTCTTTATTAAATAAATCGAACATTTGAAATGTTACATTTATTTAATAAAGATTATTAAATAAATCAAACATTTGAAATGCTAATACAGCAATAAGTATAAAAAATACCTTTAAGATCTTACACAAAAACAATTTAATTGTTACCTTTGTTATTACATTAATAATTTACATTGTAGTAAAAAATGTTTCAAGTATATTATTTAACTGTTAACAAATATTTCATTATTAAAAAAAAAAAACATTAAGTCACGAGAATCTCTTGAAATTTATTTCATATAACGAACCTTTTAAGATTCTTAGAAGATTCATAAATATAGCTTCTTTTTTTATATATATATAAGTTAAAAAAATGGAAAGATAATATCAAAACTTTTTTTTATTCTGTCAAACGATACCATTTTTTAAAATGTTTTAAAAATATTTACTAATCCGCAACTACATTGGCCGAATATTGGCTACGGCTTAAATGTAAGAACAGATTTTTATAGCAAAATATTAAGCGTAAACTACATTGGCCAAATGTTGGCCCAACGTAGTACGATAATTACAAAAAACCGATTTGTTGAATTACAATATTACGCCGAAGAAAAAACATTGGCTAAATGTTGGCCCAATATAGTACGATATTTGCAAAAAACCGATTTGCAGAATTGAAAATAATACGTCGAAAAAAAACATTGGCTAAATGTTGGCGCAACGGAATAAACTTGCCAATGTTAAAACTTACGTTGGGCCAATGTAAGCTTGCTGTCTGGGTATTTAGTAAACTTTAATTAATTAAAGTTTACTATGTTGATCATTAGCTAATATTTAAAAAAGTATATATTAGTTTGTCGCTATCAAGGTAAGAATGTTTTTATTTTTTTAGTCAAATTAAAAAATTGGTTTGCGTTTATAGCTTTGATGTTTTTGTTATTTTGTGTAAATGTCTTTTTGTTCAGATTTTGACTGTTTTTAAACATGCTCTAGGAAAATCATCAGCCACAGGTAAATTAATTTGTAGCGTTATTGTGTAGCGTTTTCTCTCATCATATTATAATTATTTGTAGTGTTATTGTATAGTGTTTTCTCTTATAATATTATAATTATTTTTTTCCATTTAGATATATCTTACAATGCTTTTTTTAGCATATTGCTGATCAAAAAGAGAACTCAAAATCACCAAACTTAGAGCAAAAGTTTATCTCCTTTCGTACCACCCCCACCTTCACCCCTCCCCCACCTTTATTAAAATTATTTTTTCTTTTTTTTTTATGGATAAAGGGTGTGGATACTGTATAAAGTAAAATAAGAGGAGAATGAGGGGTGGGAAAATAATATGCTACATCTATAATTACTGTTTTTGTAGTTGTTAAATCTACCAATTGTTAATTGATGATAAAAATGCAGTTAAATTGTTTTTGTAAAAAAAATTTCTTTATGTGTTTTGTTTTGGTATTATTCATAAATAAAATGATTTCCAGTTTATACACTTGGTGTATATTTTCCTATTTTTTAATTTAAATACTTTTTTTAGATTAATTAGTTGATGTGTTTGTTAAATCTATATTGAACATACAATTTAAAACTATTGAAAATTGTTATGTTTTGTTAGTTTGGTTATAAATTTGTAAATAAAAGATCTTTTATTTTACAAAGCTATTAAAAAAAAAATTTAAATCGTAATTTTTAAATTACGGACTGCGATTTCAAAAAAATTCTAATATCTTTGTAAAATAAAAATTATTTTTTTTACGCATTTGTTAACAAATAAAAAAAGACAACAATATTCAACAGTTTTCAATTCATTACGAACAGTAATAATTAGTGTGAACGAATTTCTATACAAATATTTGATAGATAAACTTCTCAATATTTAACAGCTAAATTGTTAAAAAATGTTTTACATATTACAGATTTATTTTTACTATAAATTTTTTTGCAGCGATAACTCCTTAATTTTGATTTATAAAATAAATAAGGCATTTTATAAAGTTTAATAATAATTCTTTTGTAATAATTCTATAATAAGTCTTTTGTTTATTAAACACTGTTAAAAGATAACATAGCATACCAAAGTGGTTGATGTTCTTCGTGTGGTTCAAATCTTTTTTAGCCTACACGCTTAATTTTTTATTTTTTAAAATCTTTTTCATATATTCTAAAATACAAAGTAAAACATTTTTATAGGTATATTGATATTATATGCATAACATATATAAAGATATTACATACTATATCAAAAGAAAGCTTTTTAAAATTTCTTAAAACATAAAGACACACTTCTAACGGTGGTTGGTAGTGTGTTGTGCATGTCATGATAAAGATATTTATGTCATTAATGTGCTTAAGTAAATAAATAAGAAATAGTATTAATAAATTTTTATATTTACATAATATGTCCATACCCTAATATTACGGTTTTATGCATCTCCTTAAGTTTCATTCTCGTTCATCAGTAATTATTTGTCTACTTGTCGCAAAATTAATAATGCATAATTACAGAGCTTTTGTTTCAATAACTCACTTTTACTCGTGTTCACTTTAGTTTTAAATATGACGAATAAGGAAGTTAATTCAGTGCAAAAATAGTTATCAAAAAGTAATTATTTTCTCACAAAAAGATTAAAAATTATAAATCTGATAAATCAATAATGAAAAAATATATTTGATGAATGATTATTAAAAATGATAATAAAAGATTAATACTTAAAAGAGGTGTTTGGTATGTTAAAAATGCAATGTTTAAGACAATGTGTAGATTTTCATGAAGGACTTTGTGCAGCTCCGTGCTTCTCACGTTATCGTACAATAAGTGAATATTAGTGAACAAATTTTAAAAACTTTGTGTTTATGTAGTATGATTTACATATTCTTAAACTTGAGTAATAACATTTTGTATTGTTTAATGATGTTAAAAAATATTGAAAAACTTTTTTTATTTGATTAGAAAAAAAATACGATAATTTTAAAAACACCGGACATTTAGAGAGCATTTGGAAAAAAAAAACACGTGACTGTTTAAGTTTTTTTTTTCAAATTTTACAACACTACTTTGCGCGTAAGTTATGTGGAAATAACAGACAATGATTACAAAGTAAACTAATATCAGTTTAATTTGTAATTGATATAAAGAAAACTCTACTAACTGCTTCATTTGATTAAGAAAAGTCTACTCTTATCAAACTGCAGTATCTGGAAGGCTCCAGGTGAATTTTGAAACTTTAAGTAGTAAAACTAAGAAAAAAAGATTGACACCATTAGTTGCATCCTATTCATCTTAAGAACTATTGTTTGCATCAGGTTGTAGTTTGGGTCCATGGCGGTTAAGAAACAGAAGCTAAAGCTGTTTTACAGTTATCAGAATATATGAGTTTTGGTTCCAAAAATAATTTAAAATCAAAACTTTTTTAGTTAATATATAAACAAAAAGGTTTCAACTTTGGAATCTTTTTTAAATAGATTATGTAGTAGTTTCATGAAATATATAACAGAGCCCTAGAAAATTTTTTAAATAAATAAAATAGTTTTTAATTAGACCAGCACATTTTTATAAGTTGAGTTTATAAAATTCATACTTTATTTTATAACATTACTTTAGTTTATAACATTGATGCTATTACTTTAGTTTATAAGATTGATGCTTTAAGAAAAGTCACTGAAGCTAGAAACGTAAAATGAACCACGCCAGGTATTTCAGGTGTCACCATCATCTGAATAAAAAATCCATGTACGCTACAATAACTATATTGTCATTTCAACCTCTTCCTCTGTCAATAACTACGCAAAAAGATATGAAAACAAATGCATATAAAAAATTTGTAAATCAAAGTTTCTTTTCTAAAATCATATTTTAAAAGTAGAAGACGTTGCGACTGGATTAAACCAATCCATAACATTTTATAACATTCCAACAAGCATTTCGACGTTCATTCAATGCTGAAAACGCGTTGATTTAAGGACATTGATTTGAACGTCGATTTCGAAATAAAAAATCGACGTTGATGTATCAACATTAATTCAACGTATATAAATTAACGCCGAATAGACGTTGATTTACATACGCTGATTTATGCGTTGGTTTGGAAACAAGAAATCGACGTCAAAATATCAACATTTATTCAACGTCAATAAATTAACGTTGAACTGACGTTGATTTACAAACATTGATTTAAGCATTGATTAAAAAAAAAAAGCGGCGTTAAAATATAAACATTACCTTAACTTCAAAAAAACAACGTTGAGTAAAAGTTGGGGTAAAAGGGTCATTTAAATTTATAAATATATAAAATATAAAAACTATAAATACATAAAATAGGGTCATTTAAATTTAAATTTTGCATTTTAAAGTCACCTTCTACTTCATAGGTATCATCTTTTTGATTTTCTTTATTACCTTCTTTTAACTTCTTTATCTTCTTTTTCGTGCTTGTAGTATTTTCATTTACTTCTAAATATAGGATAAGGTGTAAACATCAAACAGGAGGCAGTTTATGTAGTAAGAGTTTTTTTATCTGTTGCTTTTGCACATAATCGATTCTGAAAAATAAATGCAAAAATATTCAAATTTATTCAAAAAAACTGAAGAGTAAGGAGGAAAGAAAATTTTCAATTTATCTTATGTCGAATGAATACTTGAAGCTTACAATTTTCAGGTTAACTAACTTATTTTATTTTCTGATTTGTTCAAGGAAAGTTTCATACCTATTTTTTGTGAATTTAACTAAGATCATTTATTTTCAACAGGCAGCCATTAGGAGAAATGAACGCTTGAAATTAAACTTTAAAACAATATCCTACCTATTATAGCTTTGTAAATATTTATTCTTCCATAGGTAAATTTACAGCTACTTTTTCCTTCAAACCAGTCAAATTGAGCTTTTATTGAGGTCTGTTAGCCATCAGCCTTAAACATATCAAAAGACAACCTTTTTAAACTTAAAATCGGTTAAACTGATTTTCTTTACAAAATTAGTATGTATTGTTGACTAAAGTAATGTTTTTGAAAAAACTCCATTAATTGAAGAATTTATTTCCATTTTAATTTCGGACTCAATAAATACGTAAATAACTGCTTTATTAATTTTTCTCCAATGCGTTATCCTTGATGACATAACAATTTATACTTTTATTCCTATATATAGGCAAATACAATAAAAACATATATATATATATATATATATATATATATATATATATATATATATATATATATATATATATATATATATATATATATATATATATATATATATATATGTATATATATATATATATATATATATATATATATATATATATATATGTATATATATATATATATATATATATATATGTATATATATATATATATATATATATATATATATATATACATATATATGTATATATATATATATATTTATTTATATATATATATATATATATATATATATATATATATATATATATATATATATATATATATATATATATATATATAAACCCAATTCTATTCGAAAGTTTTAAAGTTATATACAATAACTTAGAATGAAATTAGTTTAATTTTTACTTTCTTTGCAAATTTCAACCATATCTCAAATAATTCGCGTATTCTTTGATTAACAATAAAAGACGAATATATATGAAGAAACATATAGTTACAATTTTAAAAATTGCGATAACTTTCTATTTGATGCTCACCTGAGTTTTTTTGCTTTCGAAAGATTATTGACTGTAAATCGTTTAGCAGGATTATCTGAAATAGAATAAACAATACCTCAATAAAATGCATGAAACGGCTTCAAAAATATTTTTAACTGAATAAATAAACTTAAATTAATTTAAAACACACAACCATAACATAATGGAAAAAAAATATGTCTAGTTTTACCCTCAAAAGATATATCTTTGAGTTCAGATTTCGGGAAAGTTATTTTATTATAAGTGTTATTTTGGTAAAGACAACATATCTTTTAATGACATGAATTGCATAGTATATAAAAAAACTGGAATGGTATATTTTCAATAAAAGAAGAATCAAAAATTGTTTTTATAAATAGCTCTCTTTAAGACTTATGATACTTTGTTAGGTGTTTTTTTTCCAAATCGAACTACTTATATTTCATTTAAACGCTTGACAATTTGAGCAAGTGGCACCTTCTTACCAAAAACCAAAACTATTTTAAAGAAAAAGGCAGACATATCAAGAAGCACTTGTTGGGGAAGTGGCTATGGGACAGATGTTCTTCTAGCCACTTCAATCTCTCTTGATGTTCTTTTTTTAGAAACTACTTTCGCTGGAAAAAAGCTTCCGATTAAACTTTCCATTATAGTCATCATTAAATCTATTCATGACATTGGCTTTTCTTCATTTGTATTGAGCTTATAAAATAAATAGGTATTTAAAATTGCCCTACGAAATAAAGAAAAAGCAATTCTTTATTTGTTGACTGTATTGTTTAACGCTCAGGCAAGCACACATAGAGCTGTGCATCACCCAAATCTACACACTCCATGGTTTTATTGTAAAGAGTAACAACATTTAGTTTCACAACTATATTTCTTCTTCTGTTACGCATTTCAGTAAAACCTGCTTTGGGAAAAGAAAATAGTGATATAAGCTTTTTTTACCATCATCTACACCCAAGAAAGGACCTTTTTCTCTATTGGCAAACCTCCTTATTTTTTAATTTCGATTTAATGCAGGTCTCTGGTCAGCCTTTCCTGATGTCTCTCACTGTGCCTGATGCAGTGGTTTGATGAGCATATAGATCTAATAACAGTTGAGGAGAAGTATAATAATTGCCAATACTTAAGTGATGACATTGGTGGAGGAAATTAGTTTGGCGCAAATGACGAAAATCCAAACTATAAGTCATACCATAGGCAATGGCTGCTACGTCTGGGTCTTTTCTTCCCTTGTTGTTCCGTACTCTCTTTTGTAAAAGGCTTCTGACAATAAGATCATTGTGATCTTTTTTAAGAAGCTTTGTTTGTATTTGGAAAATATGTAGTTTATATATGTTACGTCAAATGTAAACAAACAAATGAATATATATATATATATATATATATATATATATATATATATATATATATATATATATATATATATATATATATATATATATATATATATATATATATATATATATATATATATATATATATATATATATATATATATATAATATATATAATATATGTGTGTGTGTGTGTAAAGTTTTCTGTTGGCTGGAACCCAGTTTCTGAATGTAATACTAATAATTCCTACTAAGTTCTTACTAAATCCGGCTAATCCAACCAAGTACCCAGTAAAAAGTTTATTATTCCTACTAAGTTCTGACGGAAACTTGCTAGTAAGGCTAATGGCCGATTAAAAACCTGGGAATTCCTACTATGTTCCAGTTAGAAATTGCTTTTACTACAAAGTTCCATGCAAACTTTCGTCAGGAACTTAGTAAGTATTACCAATAAGGCTTACTAAGTACTTATTAAGATTACCCAGATTTTTTTTCTCGGGTAGCTACTATAGCCAGTGGGTCTACGAGGACAGCTAGCTTGTTAAGCTAGCTGTCCTCGTACCCAATTTGCTGTTTTTAACTTTACAAATATCGATAGCTTTACGCTATCTTAAAAAAGCTAGCTATCCTTGTGGCCAAATTGCTGATCGTTGCGATTACAATTATTCGCTAGCCGATTTTCCATTGGGAAAGTTTATAAAAATAATAAGAAACTTTTAGTTTTACAAAATAGATAAAAAAAATGTAACTTTTTGTGTAATTGGTTACATTTTTCATATACCTAGTTATTTTAACAATACTTTAAAAAGAAAGTAGAATTTAAATTTTTCAAAAAGAAATCCTAGTTTTATTTAAGGATATAAAAGAAATGCAAAAAATACTTATAAAACATACTTGTATTATAAACTTAAAAATGTATACTTGTTAAGTTTTAGTGTTTGTTAAATTTTAATGTTTTTCTGCCTAATGTTTTAATGTTTTTCTAATTTAATATTTTCTACCTACAAGTATGCGCGCATGCTGTTTACAAAAAGAAGTGACGTTGCACGGAATATCGTCTATAGAAAGTTTGTTAAGTACAGAATGCTAATTATGTGCGCGCACTTAACTTAACTAACTTAACGCTGTAGAAACATGTTTAAGCCAACATTCTAATAGTCGTTTAAAAATGCTAAAAAGTAAAACTAAAAAGTCTGTTACTTAATAATAAGCAGTTTTTATTCTATTTTCAATTATTTATTGAGGTCTTTTTATTGGTAAAAGTTAATGGAAATGGTAAGTAATAGAAATTATGTTAATGTTATACGTCTATGTATTTTTAAAATAAACAAATAAAGTTTAATTTTTAATTTAGGGTTTTTATATTTAGTAATTTTTATTTTTAGTAACTTAGTTATTAATAGTTATTGACTTTTATATTTATTAATTTATTATTTATTAAATACAATGAAATCAAATTAATAAAACAATATTTTTATATAAATCAAATTTTTTTGTTTTTATTGTTTAAAACGGTTAAGAATTTTTTTTTTATAATTATTATCATTAATTGTTAATAAAAAATTGGTGACATCTTTTTTTACTCCATAAACTTAAGAACTTACATAGGGTTGCGAGAAGTCCGCCTTTTACGAAGGAAAACGCAGTAAAAAAAATATTATTATAGTTTTGGCGCTGTATTCACCTACGTATAAGCGGACGTAAGATTAGTAGCGTAAATAGTATTTACGTTAATAAATTAATTTAAAATCAGATAAAAAGGTAGATTGTTCTTTATAAGTAGCAAGTAAAAAGTTTTAAGAAAATTACCTTTTACACGAATTTATTTATAACATTAATTTAAAATACAAATTTCATCAAAAAATGTGTTCAAGTTACCAAGTTTATTTAAAACTGTGTTAACTTGGTAACTTAAATACATTTATAACAGCGTTTTTTTGGTAACTTGAATACATTTGTAACAGCGTTTAACTTAAATACATTTTTAACAGCGTTTTTTATTTACCTTATAATGGTTTACTATTTTTTTAATTCTATATTTTTACATTTTTTTTTTACTAAGTTTGCAATTTCAAGTTCGTTAAGTTTTGAAAATTTAAGAATTAAGTTTACTACTATGTAAACCCCACACTTTCTCTTATGATAATTCCCTAGGTAGACCCCTAAATATCTTTAGTTATTAACTAAAATACCTTTAGAAATTTTTAAAAACTTTTAACAAAAACCTTGCTTTTATGTTTTAAAGGACTATTTTTTAGTTAATTCTGTCTAACAAGTAATGGATTATTTTAAATTCTGATTCACGACCAATAAGGCTGCAAGCAACCATTACTAAGTTAGGGGTTACTAGAAAAAAAAAAGAGTTACAGAGCAAGGAAACGGTTGACAGAAGACATAAAAAATTAAAGGTTCTATGAGTCAAGGAAAGATGATAATGTGGATAGAGTTTTAACGGGTTGAAATGCGGGGGGGAGGGGGAAAGTAAATAAGGTTTTCTCTAGTTTTTTTATTTTTTAAGATTCAGTGAAAAAATGGGACTTTGCTGAATGGCGAGTTTAAAATTTAGTGAAACTAAATATAATAGTTCCCTTGAGCAGCAACCGTCGTAGTATTTGTAATAAAGAGAAAGTGATAAAACTTTATAACATGGGAAAGAGGGTCAAACAGATGCTGATTTAGCAATTGAAT
Source organism: Hydra vulgaris (assembly GCF_022113875.1). NCBI lineage: Eukaryota > Metazoa > Cnidaria > Hydrozoa > Anthoathecata > Hydridae > Hydra > Hydra vulgaris. Next base: position 59,709,542 of record NC_061161.1, read on the forward strand.
GTATATATGGTTTCCATGAAAGGTCAATCATAAACAATAATCAAAGAAGACATAAAAAAGAGGACTAAGTGAAAGGGTTGCTTTTGATATTATAGAATGTCAACAGCACTGTTATAGTTGTTTTCAGTAAATAACTAAATTTTGTTGGAGTTATAATTTACAAGCCACTGTGAGCCCCAATCTGTTATAGAAGTGAGAGCAGATTCAATACCGGTTGCCTCAAAACAATGAAAAAGAGAATACTATTTGTCAAGACAGGAATATAAAGTTAAGTTGTTAATAAAATGAGCTACTTTAGATGTAAGGTTGTCTAGAAGTACGTTAATATAGATAAGAAACAAAACAGGAACAAGGAAAGAGCTATGAGGTACCCTAGAAGTTGATGAAAATAAAAAAAAGTGGCGGTCATCTAGAATGACTTTAATAAAGCAGAAAAAAAAAACGTTTTAATAATTGCAAAAACTTTCACTGATACACGAAATGAAACAAGCTCATAGAGAAAAACAGCATGCCAAACTTTGTTAAAAACCTTAAATATGTCAAGTGCAAAAGCCTTAGCCTCTCGACCTCCATCTAATGCAGGATAAAATCTTTCAGTCAAAGCATTTAGCGTGCTAGTCGTAAAGCAAAAGGATTGAAAACTGTATTGATTTTTTGACAGTAAGTAATTTGATTCAAGATGGAAAATGAGATATTTGTTTATCAAAGACTCAAAGACCTTGCTATGGACAGAAAAATAAATGATCAGACAATTAATGTAGAGTTCAGAATGTAAACAGGAGTTTTTGAAAATTGGAACAACAGATACCATTTTCTAGCAAGTCTGAAAACATTACTCAGTCAAGCACTTATTAAATAGTTTAAAGAGAGTTAAAGAGAGTTTATGACAACAACTTTATTAACTATGACAGGAGTGATGTTTGCACCACAGCAATGGAAGAGTTTAATCAAGATATGACATTAGCAACGGAAGCCGGAGTAGTTTGAATGTGTAACAATTAGATTACCTATTTAACTGGAATGGAAAGAAAAGAATGGCCATAAGACTCGAAACTTGATTTAGAAGAAAAGTTCTTAGCAAATAATTATCCTTAGAAGATGAATTAAGATCACTCCCATGAATAACAAAGTTATGTCATTATGCATTCCATTACTAACAAATGTAACGTTAGATTTAATTTTTGCTAAAAAGGCTCTTAAAGATTTTACTAAAGTCTCTATAGCCTAACTTTTGAGATAAGATACGATGTTTATTGAACTGAAAGTAATGGAGGTTATCATTTGACAGCGCCTTTTTACATCAGTATCTTTAAATTAAAAATGGTTACGGTTAGATATAGCAACTGCACTAGAGGGTAAAAAACCATTGATTAGAATTAGACTTGACTTAAAACCAACAAGAAGGAATAAAAACGTCCATTCCTGCCTGAATCCATTAGGTTATGTAGAAGAAACATTTTTCAGCAGAGAAAAAAAAAATATTATCCCTCAAACAAGAAATACGGCAGTCACTTAAAGGGCAGTTGTAAGTAGTATGATGATAGGTAGTAGTAATAAGTATGATATTCGGGTGAGTCTGAAAAGGAAGTACGAAAGGAAAAATTTAAAAAGATTCTTGCACTGTAAGAACTACCTTAAGGGGAAAAAGAAGAAACTAAACATAAACTAGGATCAGAGACCAGACATAAATCAAGGTTTAAAGGTAAATAAATAGGGTTGTCTGGAAAACTAGTCACAAAGTTAACTGTCTAAGAAAAAGATTGATAACTGCAGAAGTTATAGGCGTTCAGTGTGATTAGCACACTCACCCATAAAAACAATATTGAAAGTGTGGTAAAGAGAGAGGGCATGGTCAATTTGATTAGAAGAGACATCTAAAAGATTTAGTCTGGTTAAGAGGGAGAATGATAAAGAAAACAAAGGAAGGCTTCAGAGTGATGATGTGCTTAGTGGAAGCACATAAAAGAATGGTCAAAGGATTTTACCCGAAATTCATGAAAAATGGGTAAATTGATGCGTATGTATACCCCAAGCCGAGCTTGTGACAATTGGAGTCTTTGCAAATCAAAGAATGATATCCATCATACTAAGATCAGATAAAAGAATGGAAGAATTTAAATTAGGCTCACTAAGAGCAAGCAAGTCTTGTAAAGGTTAAAAGTGGTAAAATTCAACTGATGTAAGGTTGCCTGGCAGAGCACAAATATAAGTAAATATTATATTAAAGCAGTTAGGTGGTGGTGGTGGTTTTTTTATGTTTAATATTTTTGGTAACTTTGGCATGTTTAAAGTTTAATGAGATATTGACTCATTCATAGATATTGCCTGGTATTTTAAGCAATGAACTAAGCATTTCTTTTAGCTTTGTTAACGAACCCTAATATATGACTCATTATATGGCCTTGACAATGCGTACCAAAAGCACTAAAAAGGACACCATCCATAGTCAACATGGCAGTTTTAAAACTCTAATATTTTGTAATTGTTGATGAAATAGGCCTCTCTGAATGCTTTCACAGAGTTTGGATATCTTTACTACTAGTCGGCCTGAGAACCATCGAACTGAGTTATAATAAGAAGAGTTGCATAGCCACTATCAAGGATACGCAAGCATAAGCCTATGAGAAAAACCAGTAAAACTCAATTTTAAAAAAGCTAAAAAAAATGCATAACCAAGAGAGTTTTCTATTCATTAACTATTTAATAAAAATTACTATAAATAATAATATTAGCAAATTGCTATTAATAAATAGCAATTAAATAACTAATATAAATAATTTATAATCAAATAATTTCGATTATAAATATTAATTATTAATTAGCAGATAAAGATAGCATTTTTTATTTTTTTCTATTATATAAAGAATTAAGAAAAAATGTCAAATATAGCAAAAATATTTTAAAAAGCAAAGAAACGTTATTATTTGGTTATCGAAAATTTCAATTGTTGTTAAATTATTATAAAACATGTAATGTTTTTTGTCAGCTTGAATAAAATTCGATAATTAAAAAAAGAATACAAAAAAATCTTAAAAAAAGAATACAAAAGTTGAAAAATTACTTTTGGATAGAATTTTTTATAGTTTACTAAAAAGAACTTTGATATTTCATAACAATTTTGTTTCTTTTTTTTTACTCAGTAGATAAGGTCGGCTTTTAGCAAAAAGCAAAAACATGCAAACTGTCACAATCAGTGTGTGTGTATATATATATATATATATATATATATATATATATATATATATATATATATATATATATATATATATATATATATATATATATATATATATATATATATATATATATATATATATATATATATATATATATATATATATATATATATATATATATATTTATATCAGAAACAGATCCATTTTAAAAAATGCATTTAAAATGCTTTTTTTTTTAAATGGATTTTCAATGCAATTTAAAATTATATTAAGGAAAAAATTATATTAAACTATATAAAGGAAAAAATTAAAATAGACAAAACTTTAACTGAAAAAAGAAACATTCTTAATGAAAAACTAAGAAAAAAAGAATAAATCAGGGATAACAAAAGCATACAACTATTGTGTTTTTTAATTTAGAAACATCTAAGTCATTAGTTCAGATCAAAGTACTTCTTGGTCTCACGGCACTATAGGCCTTTTAGCGCCAGTTAGCCACCTAATATTTAAATTTCACTGCGGTTTAAAATAAAAAAAAATTTTGTGATTGTTGCGGTATGGCTTTATAATGTATTTTCTTTATAATGTATTTGTATTTAAATATTTTGCGTTCTTTATTATTAAAAATACGTAGCGATTAGCATATGTTAAAAAGTTCTTTTGTCTGCATTTTAAGTTTGCAAATGCAGATACGATATCTTTTAGGTCAAAGGAATCCAATATCCAGTTTTCTATTTGAGCAATAGAAAGATTTGAAAGAAGTTCCTGAAATAAGCTCCGAAAATGAAGACATTATTTCAATAAGTGAAAGTTAAGATCAGTAGGGTATCCATCAACAAATTTTCGTGCACAGCAAGTTTTCTCCGAGACATCCACAGTGCGGAGATTTACAAAATAACCAAAATTTATTTAATCCAGAATAGCCTTTCTTTCTTTTATTTAGATCACTAATTAGTTTGTTTGTGATCTTATATACGTCGGCAATCATTTAAGATTGCCTAGAAAACCCTGCATTTCCGCATTGTTAATTTCATAATCATAACGCATCATGCAATAACAATAAATAAAGTATGTGGGCACAATGAAGTAAATATAAATAAATTTTGTTCTGAAAATTTATCAGTATCAAATGGTACAATATAATCGACAGTGCTGCTAATTATACAACAACAAAGTTTAACAAATAATGATCTTCCTAAACTCTGTAAAAAAAGCACAGACTTATAAAAGAAAATGCCATTGTACCACAATACAAATAAATAATAACACATTTGCGTGTTTATATATTTAAATAACTTAGATGATTGTAAACAGTTTTAAATTATTTTTAAATTATTATTTTAGTATTGTATAATACTATTTTACTTGACATGAGCCATTGTCATCTTTTCATAAAACTTGCTTAAGATTTCATAAAGTATCGTATCTTGAAATGCACTGCAATTATAACCTAACATAAGCATCGTATCTTTTGTTTTTAGGCACACATGCAGACCACATACACACACAAAACAACAAATGATGAAGGCTTTAGAAAGATTAACTATATTTCTATAATATTAAGTTCTATTTCATTAGATGTATTTAACATTTAACTTGAAAATTAAACAAAATCAACACTTAAACAAAACTTAAACAGAAAAAAACATTTATTGAAAATTAAACAAAATCATCAACTCTTGAGACAACAGCTTTAATTATTCTTGATATTTTCTTCAAGTCACCGAGTATTTTACTTACCAACTACTTGAGTAGGATATTGCATCATTTTTTTTATAGCTGATATTATAAACTAAATGATTTAAACAATGAAAGTTATAAATTAAATAATAGATAATCAGAGTAGAACACTCTTGCATTGCTCTTAAATCAACAAAGAATTTCATGAACATAACTTTATTGAGTCAATTAATCTTTTCTGTACAGTATATGTGCAGTATGCAGCTACATATAATTTAACAATTAAAAAATTATTGTATTTTTATTTGCTAACTATATGATTTGAAACTACTCGTCCTCAATTTAAAAGAAAAGTTCTGAATTCAGAGGCTTTTCAAAGTTTCATATATTTTAGACTTCGTTTTACAACATGGTTTACAATTATATTCTATATGAGTCTATTCTTTTTAGGAAAATAAATAAACAGTTAAATTTAATTTTCCCAGATAACAATCAAAGAATAAGCAGCCCCTTTTTCAGATGAAATGTATATTTTTAGTACAAACAAGATCCTAACTTTGAACTGCGTTGAGAGGGAACTGCTGCATATCTACTTTAAGTTACTCTAAAAGACTGATATCCTTGTGATGATTTTTCTAATTTTTTTTCTAAATGTTTTAACAGTGAGTACCAGTGGGCATAAAAATTTATTCAACTTTCACCTTACAATCACATCCATAATGACAATTATAGAGATTAAATTGGAGCATGAGATGGTGCATCAAAAATTAAAATAATTTACTTTTTACTTGCATGACTTTTCCATTATCATAAATGCCATTTTCTATGAGGGATCTTTTATAAAGTATGGATGCATGTATGGGGGAAGGGGGTTACCCAAAAAGTTATAAATGCTTACAAGAAAGAAAGAGAGAGAGAGAGAGAGAGAGGGAGAGAGGGAGGGAGAGTGGTTAAAGACAGCAAGTATGAACATAGTGTGACTAGTTCTCATTCTCTGTTTATTTAAAAACTTGATTTCTTTTTTTATTAACAAAAGTATAGAGTTGCTTGAGTTTAAAAAACTATTTTAATTTTAAGTAACAAAATTATTAATTCTGTTATAAGTGAGGTCAAAATAACTTAAAGAATTTTGTTTTTAATACTTTGAAAAAATTATGCGTTGGAAAAAAGTTGGGGAAAAGGAATTGATTTTGTAATAATACATACGCATGCAGTAGGAGGAAAAGGAGGGCATAAAAAACACACAGGTGTGTACAGTAGGAAAAGATTTCTTATTCAGTGGTTTTACTGCATGCATACTTAATGGATGTCCTCAAAGATTTTTTAACTCCTCCGTGAAGACTTTTAAGTGTTCTAAACTAGCTGACTTCTGTAATGCACAAATCAACGCCCTAACAAATGAAACGCTTTCAAAAATATTGTCAACGTTACACTAGATTGGTCAGAGAAATTTATTTGAACTTTTATGGCCTTCTGTCCATGGTTAAAGACTAATTTCACAAAGTCTATAGTATTGTTTAGATCTTAAAATACCTTTTTTTTTTCTATGTATATATATATATAAATATATATATATATATATATATATATATATATATATATATATATATATATATATATACATATATATATATATATATATATATATATATATATATATATATATATATATATATATATATATATATATATATATATGTATATATATATATATATATATATATATATATATATATATATACATATATATATATATATATATATATATATATATATATATATATATATATATATATATATATATATATATATATATATATGTATATATATATATACATATATTCATATATGAAGACTACAGGAAAAAAAAGTCACACATTTTCACTTTTGAGATAAATGAAATTTTGTCTTCGAAAGTCTCTTGTATGCTTGTATGCATAGGGACTATATTTCTTGGGACACTAAGTGTTTTGTCTTATGGATGTATCACTTCTTTTGTATTTATGAGAAGTTCTCTGACCAGATTGTATAATTTAATTAAATATAGAGGATTTAAATCACTAGGGCTGGTCATGGAAATGTGCCTTTTTTTCTTTTTACAGACCACTCGCTTGAGACTTTCTTCTACGAGCTGAATTTCAATGTACCCAGTCAATGTCAAATAGATTGTAATGCCTATTTTGCTGTGGTAAATTACTAGGAATGATGGAACTGAAATTTTTTATTTTTTTATGCCTGTACGATTGATTATTGGAACATGGACACACCATACCTAACCAGTTTTTTTTTACTTGTTTATTACAAAAAAAATCATTGCTATTGACAAAGATTTATTTATTTTTTTCAACATTTTGATGCAATAAAGGTAAGACTCCCCATTCGAATCTGATTTTTCCTCATGGAGGTTGTTTGAAATAGATTGCTATCATAAGGAAGATTGCTATCAACACTGCTATCATAAGGAAGATTGTCAAAATATACATGGTGCCTTGGGTTGCAGAATCTTTTTAATACCTGCCTTTTTAATAATAATGTTTTTTTAATACCTCGAACTTGGCCAGGGATATTCGTAGTGGGTGAAAGTAACTCCTCTCCATGGCAGACTTTAACACCGTTTTGATATTTGCTGGAAGAGTCTTCTTCCTAGGTGATACAACAGCAGACTCGTAATTCCCATGCCAATTGTTCCTCAAATACATGAGCATAGGATGGTCTATAGAGAAAATAACTTCCCTAATTGGACGGGTTGGCACAGGGTAGGTTAATAAAAGTACTCAAAATGTTAACCGCATCACCAATTATTATAATATATTGTATATGGTACATAATTGTTTTTAATGATAATTAGGGCTTCTATATATCGCTTTTTTTTTGCTAAATGCCATACAAAAAATTATTAAAAAACTTAGTAGTAAATGGCAAAACCTGATTAGTTTCTGCTGTACGCATAATGCGTCGAATTGTATCTTTACAATAACGGCCACCAAACAGGGGCGGATTAGGCTTTTGAAAAGGCCCGGGAAATGCTATCATGAAAAAGACCCACCAAGTGACCTTTTTTTTTAATCGTATTTGCTTGTAACCCCTCACTTTTAAATACTTTGTAACACTATTGAACAATAAGGACTTGTATACACATGTTTAAAATCAATAAATTTGCATGGGCACGTACCAATTATGGGAAGCTCACAAAAATTTATAGCAAACAAAAACATGCTTGTAGGATTATTTTTGGCGTTAACAGAACTGTTAATGGTGAATCTCTTTTAAAGAAACTTAATATGCTTAATATTTACAAACTTAATATATACCAAGTTATGCTATTTACGTTTAAAACAAAACATGCGTTATCTCCTAATATATTTCAGTCTTACTTTACCGAAATATCTCATAAATATCCCACTAAATTTTCATCTGATAATTTTGTTATTCTAAGATCTTATTTAAAACTCAATACATTTCAAATTCAATACCGGGGACCATTTATATGGAAAGGTTTTTTAAAAAATATAATTAAAAATAATATTCTTCGAGGCATCTCCTTAGAACAATTCAAAAGAGAATCTAAACGTTTTCTATTAGAAAAAACTTTCGATTTTAAAGATTTCTTCTAAAATCACCTAAAATAATTAAACCTGAAAAAGTCATCACTACTCATTTACTATTGTCTTGTGTATCTTGTTTATTTCTTATTAAAATAAAAAATATATATACTATTAATTTTGAACAGACAAATAACATTTATTCGATTTATTACTTGTGTCTTATATTTGTCAAACTAATATTGTATTGTACTTCAATTTTTAACCTTTTAGTTTTTAACTTGTAACTTTGTGACGTTAATGTAAACGGGGCTTTGCAATAAGACAGTTTATGTCTTCTTCTCGCTCCGGCCAATTTTTATACATGAATGGTTTTTTCTCATTGTAAATTTTAATTATACGGCAAAGAAAATATTATAATAATAATAATAATAAAGATGTCATTTAAGTACATATGTTATATTTGTTTTATAAATTCATATTTAAATCACAAAAATAAAAATCATAAAAACAGTAACTTTTTAAATTCACGACTCAATTTAACAAGTTCATCAATGATTTCATCGTTGGTTATGTTACTCAATATGTCCTTTTCAATGCACATCATCAACAGTGAGTCCAAGTGATCTTCTGTCAACTGACTTCGTAATCTTGTTTTGACACATTTCAACTTGCTGAAACTCCTCTCACAAGCCACTTGGGTAATTGAAATTGTGAGCATGAATTTGTAAGCCCTGTGCAGCATGCAGTAGCTTTTGCCGTAAAGATTATATTTTCGAAGCACATGGTTGGTGGCGTCATCTTCATTTTTAACCTCATCCTCATCAATCGTGATTTGATCAGAACAATTGTAACTTTCTTACAATGTTTTTTTTTAAACTGGCCAGTTTTTTGCAAAGTCCAACAGCTCAAGCAACAGCTGCCTTTCTTTGCCTAAAATATAAAAAGATAAAGATAATCTTATAAATATTCAAAATAAAGAACTAAAGAGGATAGACTTATCTAATGCTAGTTAAAAATTTAATGAAGTTTACCAATTTGGAAAATAAAAATACTTAAGCAATTACTAATAAAATTTAACAAGAAACCAATCAATTATATTTATAAGTAAGTTTACACACCTGTTGCCGAAATATGACAGCAGATTTTCTGTAGGGCTTTTTTTGGAATATTACATTCTAATAACTAAGAAAATCCGTTAAGGTCAAAACAACTCATCAGAGTACAGTTCACCGTGTGATGCAAACCGAGTCGACAGACTTCTTAACACTGTGTCTAGAATACGATTGTGGACCTCTACCTCAAACTTTTTTAAAGGATCTGTAAGTGGATCATCAATATATAACTTGGATACTTGAAATATATAAAGGATATAAAGTGTTAGTGATATAAGACAAACAATGCAATTAATTTTTAATTCGAAAGTGTGCGATGCAAGTAAAATCCTTTATTAAAAGTGCAATGCCGTAAATTCCACACATGTTTTTGAAAATGTCAAATGTATTGACATGTAGCTCAAAATGTTTATAATACTCTACAAAACTAGAAAATAAAAAAATCGTATTTAATGAAAAAATGCATTTAAACTGTGATTTTATGTATTAAATTGAGACGGCTAATGAAATTTACATAAATAAAGTTAAAAATTAAAATTGTTAAATTTATTTATTTATCGACATAGTATTTAAACTTTTTATTATGGTTATTTAGTTAATTAAAATAAAATTATCGTTATATTATATGTTTATAGTATAAAATTTGTATAATAGTTTAATTGTGCGACCGTGGCGCAGTGATTAGAGCACTTGGTTTATAAGCAGGAGATCCAGGTTTGAAACGAGCTTTGGACATATTTCGCGTCACAAAAAAGAAGGAGGCGTAAACTTCGTGGTTAAATGTACTTGCGTGGTGGTCTGTGACAAGACCGTTAGGTCATCTTGGGGCACCTAACTAACAAATTAAAAAAAAAAAAAAATATTTAGAGTTTAAAATTATCTATTATATAATAAATTAAATGTAAAAAATTGCCGCGATAACTGCACTTTTATACTTGAACAACACGTATTTATTTTTAATGTTGTCGACGTTGTATTGTATACAGATTTAACTTAAATTGATTCAAATTGTTATTTGTGTCCTATAGGGTACTAATGACACACCAACTAGTAATAATTAATAATCTTTTTCATTGCAAGCGGTAATTTTTTAGTATAAGGTTTTGTTAACTTTAATCAGGTCAGCCAATTTTGTGCCTTTTGGTTGAAGTGTAATAATTAAATCATAGATTTTTAAATAAGTTTGATATGGTGTAATTCACCTGTAATACATGGTGAATTTGTATTTGTTAAGTAAAAAAAGGGTTAGGTAAGTTCAAAAAAGAATTTCATTACATAATTACAAACAAACGTAGTTTTAAACAAAAAGATAACATTTCTAAATCATTTATGCATTTAAAAGAAAATCAAATTACTTGGTGAAAGTCCGCGTTCGTTATAATATATTTGAGTTAAACATTCCTAAGCTATTAAAGTAAAGTTTGCAGTGAACGTTAAGTCAACGTTCGCTGTTTTTTATTTGAACGTTTGCAGTGAACGTTTAAGAACTGTAAATTAAAGATCCCAAAAAGTTGGTTCAAATAGCGTTTACGGCGTACAATTCGCGAACCTTAACAAACGTTATGCTGACATTTATTAAGCGTAAATTGTTAGCTGCGATAGAACTTCCATAACTTTTACGGGACGTTCATAGGACGTGCTTGAACGTTCACAACGTTCGTCGAACAAAATAAAACGTTTTGTGTTACCTGGGATTTTATTGAGTTTGATTAATATAATTGCTTTATTTGGAAATGGGTTGTTATTGTAATGAAGATTTAAAGATCACTGACTTTGAGATTTCTGATTATTTAAAAAAAATTTATTTAATAAAAATATTGTGCTTCAATAGTTTTGTTTATTACAAATACTTTTTATGACTTTTTTTTTAATTTTGGTTTCTAAACTTAGTTGTCTTGAATTTGTATACCTACAGTAAATTTGTTCTCTTTTTTAAAATCTCATGTGGGAAAGATTATTTAGGGTGTTTGTACCCGTTTTTTTCTATTAGGGGTTTTAAAATATTAAAATCCATTTGTTAATTTATTCACTTTAATAGTTTCTTTTAATTACAAATTTATAAATATGTTTAAATTTGTGTAGTTATGGTTGGAAATTTTAAAATTAGTACATTTATAAAATCATTGTTAATAATATATTTTATTACAATACTTGTTTTTATCTCAAAGTAAATTGTTATATTTTGTAGGTATGCAACATATTGTCAGGGTTAGGGTTTTGTCTGTGAATAAGTATTCTATTTTTGTTTCAAAACTAACATTTACTTTTAATTATTACAGATTTAATTGATTATTTTTATATTTTCTGTTGCTAATTTATTGTTATTCTAGTCATTGCTATTATTTTTGCATTTATTTAAGAATAGTTATTAAAATATTTGTAAACTACAATTATATCATTGGACTGTAAGATATTTTTTTTTAGTATATTGATTGATTTAACAAAATAAATAAAAATATTTGTTTCCTGTATTTTTTTTCAAAATAAATAAAAATATATGCTTCCTCCTTTTTTTCTCTGACAGCTTATTTTTTTGAGTTTTAGGTAGTTACTCTTAATTATTATCTTTACTCGGATTTTTTTTTTTTGACTTTAAAACTCATTGCTTTTCCTTTTTAGACACGACTTTGTCAAAAAGCTGTTGTATGGTTAGTCAGGTTCTTCGACAAATCTATTTTGGTTTTGTATAATATGAGTATCATCAGCACTTAAAAATAAGGTTTTGTAATGATTAGCGACTGATTTTTGATAATGTGTATCAGAAATGTATCCTATGTCTACAATTATGGTTCATTTGAAAAAGAAACACAGTATTCTAATGGTTTGGCAAGAGCCTCCAAACCACCATAACATCTGCTACTTCTGGTTGTTAATATTATTACCCTAACTTATGTTTTTCTCTACAATTCCAATTAAAATCCCAAGTGGTGTTACCAAGCAAATCTAAATCCTTTAATAACTAAATTTCTGTAAACATGAACAGAAAAATTGTCAAATGAAGACAATTTTTTGTATGTTTTACCATCTTGTTTTGTAAGTTTTAGCATCTTGTTTAAAAGAGTATTTTTCTTACTGTGCAAATCAACATCCCATTTTATCATACAAAAAAAGAATTTGTTACGTCGTATTTATAAGAAAATGATTCAGTGATTTTATGATTTAATGATTTTTAATTTAGATTTGTAAATGCAAATAGTTTACGTCTAATTTCAAGTATGTACAACGCAAATATTAGTAATGATATGCAGGAGCGAATCTAGGATTTATTTCTCCTCGCAAACCCCATTCCCCAACCAGACTCACAACCCCATCCTCTTTTATGCCAACTGCCGTCAGGTGTCAAAGAAAAGTCTCCTACCATTTAATCAATTGTGAGTTGTTTCCTGTTTACTCTAATTCATATTTTCGAAAAGTTCTGACTTTACGTTATTTATTCTAACCTCACTTCTTGTTTACTTGGCAGATTAGAGTTTTACGACATAGATTTGTGAGTTAAATTTTTTATAATCAATGTTTAAAAATCCTTACTAAATTTGGGTCATTATTTTTTTTATATAAAATATTCATAAATTGAAGTTGTAATTATACTTATATCTTATTTATTGAAATCCAAAGTGTACACTAATAAAAGTAAACAAAGCAATTTTGATATTTAAAATTATTTTTAAAATGATTCTTATAACGTGAATATTGCTACTCTCTGAACACTATCAGTACAGTCAAATTTCTTTTGAGTATAAACTAAATTCAAAATATATTCTTCCGCTCCACTCATAAAGATTGAAAGAGTATCTTTATGGAAATTATTTGTTTAAAGCACATAAACCATGTCAAGATTCCTTCCTATCAATTTGTACGATTATTTATGCAGAACATTTGAAGGCATATGACAAAATAGTACATCATCGATTAGCAAACTGCTTTTTCCTCCACATTTTTATTCCTATATTACATATAAAATATCATACATTATGGCAACATGAAGTAGTAGATCAAGATTTGTTTAGGCCCAGGGCTGTTTTAAAGCAGGAGACCTCATTGCAAGATTAGTAAAAAATTTACTTTCAGAGTTGCTTTTGAAGTAATATTTTTCAATGAACTAAAGACTCCAAAACTGTGGGGCCCAATGCTATAGCACTGGCAATGCAACTTCATGTGGAAATATGCAATTGTTTATAAAACTTTAGTAAGTTTTAAAAAAAATACATTTACTGAGCACAATTCATATTTTTAAATAAATTACAAATTTAGATCATGTGAATTTCAAAATGTAATTAAAAGAAAATTTTTACCAGCCACTGCTAATTATACCATTAAATTTAGGATTTTGGATTTAAATGCCGCATTAACACTAACCAACAAATACTTTTAAACAATAGTTAACAATACTAAACTATAGAGGCAGTAAGGAAGATTTTTTTTACAAGATTTAAAATAAATTCAAATAATACAAACAAAATATTTATAAACAAACTTTACAATACTTTAGATTTTTTTTTTTAATATAAAAAAAGATAACTTGCACTTAACACATTATGAATAACTGAACCAATAAAAAGCACTACTCTTAGACGTTGCTTAAATCTTCTAAGTTTGGTACTAGCCATTAAATGCATAATTTAAATATGTAAGACTGATTAATAAGAAGTATATAACTGACAATTATTGAATTATATGCACAGAACTTCGATGTCAATTTTTCAAATTCCGTAAAACTGTTTAGACAAATATTGGGAACATATTTTACTCTAAATTTTGCTTTAAGCTAAGTCGTTTCTTTTTTTTTTTAACTTTTTATTTTACTCAGTGAAGAGCTTAAAAATATGTCACTATTGCACCTAAACTTTTCAATATTTTTAATATGATTTTAAAGTATTTTTAAAACATCTAAAATATTACACCCATACTTGTAGGCATAGAAGTTGGATATCCGGAAAAACTATAAGTTGAAAAATATAACGCAATGCCGGAAAGGGCTTAGCCCTGCATACGGATCCTATATTATTACATAATAAAGATTATTACTAAACCAACTTTTTTTAATTAGTAATCGAGCAGAAACTTGTTTATAAAAAAAACAATAAAGGAATATATCGATTTACTTTATAGCTAACGTATATCAACTTATTTATTTCAGCATACATCCAATCCATATTTATACCAATTTTATAAAATGTCCGGAATACATTTTGCCTTAACTTAGCGTTAAATTATTAGTTTTATTTCATTATTTTTTGTATAGATCAGGTTAGTAGTAGTAGTATTGTATTTGCCGATTGAAAATAATTTACACTCGTAATTTATAAAAACAAATATTTACATAAATGGGGCTTGAAGAAGACAAAATTCATCTTATCATTAAGCCCCCCCCAAAAAAAAAAAAATGCATATTCATCAAATAAAATATTTTAACAAAATGTAAAAAATAAATATATAACGTTTAAAATATTTAGTAATTCAAAGAGTATTTATATTTAAGAACTGATTAGTAAAATAAGATGATTATATAAGTATTAATATTACAAAAAGAATTTACAATAACTTTTTTTAATAAAAATTGAAATTATAAAATTTTACAATATTTTTAGTAATTAGTATTTCAAATAATAAAACTTAAAAAATCGTTTGTAAATTCAAAACTTATAAGATAAGAAATACATTTACAATAGCAGACTATTGTTTAGAATATTAAATATAATATTAAAGAGTAATTAGTAGGTTAATTTTTGTTTTTGTTTGCTAGTTTAAAAAGCTTTTTAGAAGAACTTTAATTCATTTTCATGTATCATCAGTAATTGCTTAAGTTTTGTTTTAAACTGTTTAAAGAATAATTAGATTTCAGCTCATTATTTAAAATTGTATTCCACAACTTAGGACCTCGATTTGCAATTGAGAATTTGGTTGCTGAATAATGTGTTTTGGATTGAATGTAATTGTTTTTTGAAAATCTGGTAGGGTATATGTGGTTTATTTTTTCAAAAAGTGAATTAAATAACATTGGTGATATTTTTTTATCAAGTTTAAACATGAAGATAAGAATATGGTAAAGGTTTAGTTTATATACATTTAGAATATTAAGTTTATTAAATAATGTTTTAGTGTGAGAGAAACGGTCTACGTTTGTAATTATCCTTATAGCCTGTTTTTGTTTACTAAACAGTTTTTTTACTTTTGTTGCGTTTGTGCTGCACCAAGCAACGTTTGCATAATTTAAGTAGCAATGAATTAAAGAAAAATATAAGTTTTTTAAACAAGATAGATTTAAAAACTGCTTGGCTTTATACAAAACACCTATATTTTTTGATATTTTATTTTCAATTAGACCTATGTGGTCCCTCCAGGTTAAATTTTCATCCAGAACCACACCTAAAAACTTTATTGATTGCTCTCTTTTAATAATGCGTTATCAATAAAAAGATCAGGAAGTTTTAATGGAATATCTTGTTTTTTATGAAGACGATGGAACAAAGTGTATTTGGATTTATTGATGTTCAAAGATAGTTTGTTTGATTTGAACCATTGGGTTAATTTTTCAAGTTCTTTGTTTACTGTTTGAAATAATTTACTGATATCTTTACTAGAATAAAACAAGTTTGTATCATCTGCAAACAAAATTAAGTTTACCCAGCGGGCACAGACGTCAATCAAACGTCTTAAGGACGTCTTTACTAGGTCGCGACGTCTCAGACCAAATTAGGACGTCCTAAAGACGTCTGGTAAAGACGTCTTTGTTAGGACGTCCTTGTGACGTTAATATAAAGACGATATCAGGACCTCAATATTTAGACGTCCTATTGACGTCGCTAAGACCTACATAAGACGTCCTAATTACCTTTAATATAAGTAGAAAAATTAATACTATCAACTTGGCGCATACAATATTATGCGCAAACTCGGTTATTTAAATATGTCTACTTGTTTTGGTTGATTATTTTAAGACTATTATTTTGTTTACTTATTTATCGTTTAAGATATTTTTTAATTTTCTATATTCTATACTCTATGATCTATAAACTATAATCGATACACTATTTTAATAAAAGAGTAACTAAGTTACAAGTATAATGAGGGAATTTTAATAAAAGACATCAAAATTGCACCGAGACTTTTCACTTTGTGTTTTATAGAATAGTATTGATATTTTGTGTGTCTGTGTATATATAAATTAATATATACATTAATTAATTTATATATATAATACTATATAAGTATATATATTGCATATATATATATATGCAAAGATTTGTAATATCTTGGCTGTAGAAATTGGTAAATGAATAAATAAATTGTATATATTTTGTTGTTCCTGTGTTGTTTCATTCCATTTTATGATTTTATTCATCATGGGTTGTATAAATAATTATTAAGACTATTACTTATGTTGACACATTGTTACTGTGTTGTTTCATTTAATTTGATGTATAATTATTTATATATGCATGATTTATACATTATATTATAATGTTTATATGATGCATACATATTCATTATATATATGTATATATATATATATATATATATATATATTATATATATTATATATATATATATATATATATATATATAATAATATTATATATAATATATATATATATATATATAAATATATATATAATATTAATTATTTATATATAGATATATATATTATATATATATAATAATATATAAATAAATAAATATATATATATATTAAATATATATATATATATATATATAT
>NC_061161.1:59737771-59830271 GCF_022113875.1 Hydra vulgaris
CATTTGATTCTTTAAACTTTGCCTAGTGCAAAAATACTAAATTTAAGTCAATTGGACTAAACTCTTTACGTTCTCTTAGTTTGTATATCGCAGAAGAGTTTAAGCTTAAATCGCTTGGATTTTCGTCAGATTCGTCGTTTACATTATATTCTTTATCATTATCATATAGTTTGTTTTTCTTTATAATGTAGCGAACGCTATCCAAAACATTTTTAATACTTTTCAAACAAGATGCATCTCCCAGTGTTGGGTTTTCTTTAAACTTAGCTTGACATCTTCTAGAGTAATACTGCCTCTTGATATTTCATTCATAAATATGCTATTAAAAGAAGATTCTTGTTCCAACATTCTTTGTACATCATGAAGTTTTTTACTTGTTTCGCCTGCTTTTTTTCTGTTTTTAAAAAGGGCATAAGCTTGTTCAGCCGTTTTTAAACTGTGGCATTGTAAAATAGCTGTGTTTTGTTTTAACTCTATTAAACTATATTTTTCGTTTTTTGTTTTAACTATATTAAATATTATTCAATACTTTGCAATATTACTATATTAATTAACTATATTATTTGTTTTAACTATATTAAACTATGGTTTTCGTGAACAGTAGTTGTAATAAATTTTCTAACAATAGTTGGGGTCATTTTTGTAATTTTTCCTGTGGCTTTTTTCCAAAAATTAGAAAACTGTGTAGTCAGCATTGAGGAAGAAATAGCCCTTCATGCTAATTTACAAACACATAAGAGTCTTGTGATGTAGATACCCCATCTAAGGTATTTCTTAAAAAAGTTATGTACTTTTGTACATGCAGATATAAGGTCTTTGACCATGCAATATGTGCTGGCCCTTTATAAGAAGTTTTATGTTTTTTAACGCTAACAACAAAACCATCTGTGTTCTCAAAAGCAACTGAAAATTCATTTAACGTCAAATATCGTATTGCACCTGGTCTCGAAGCATTATCGAAAACAATGCAAGTTATTAAGTAATCTCTGACAAGACAAAAAGATGTTTTGTTTACTTTAAAAAAACTTGAATTACTTGATTTTAGAACATTTGTTGCATCTTTAACAATATCAGAATTACCTAATATTACTATTTCTTCTGCTGTAGGAAAGTTATTAAAGTCAATAATATCCTTGTCATACTGATTCTCCTTTATTGATTTTTGCAAAGATTTCCCCCATTGCAAAATTAATGTAACAATTTTTGAATGTTCCTTGTGTCCTATGATATCAGTTCTATCTGTTGTTAGACAAAAATCTAAAAAATGTTTTATTGACCCTAAATATGTTTTTATTGTTCCTGGCTTTTTTCCTTTTTTATCTAGCTCTGTCATCTATGAGTTTAAAAAGACTCTTTGGAGAGGTTAACACAATTTATATCCTTATTATCTTAATGTCTAACTATACCCATTATAATTCCTTTATGTTTTACTGCAGACCTTTTTGGTTTACGACCACCAGAAGAACTAACAAGCCATTCTACGAAGTTTTGCATTAAACTTTCTTCTATTGATGATGTCATATAAAATGTATCATCTTCATCTTCATTGTCGGAGAACTCAGATAGTGAATGTGATTTAGAAAAGGAGGAATTTTCAGAACCATCTATTATAAATATATAACTTTTTAATAAAGAGTAATTGCTAGTTTAAACTAATCTTCTTAAAAAAAAATCTTAAAATAACATATTAAAAAAGCATAACTTGAAAAAAACATAACATTTACAGACCTTTTCAAAAATCTAGATTGAACATATTTTGAAGCTAACCAGTCTTCATCACTGTTTGAATTTACTTTTCACCTTGAACAAAAATTTCTTTATCAAAATGACATTCAAGACTTGGGTTATCGCTAAAGTCACTTGAGGAGTTTGATTTCTCATCAGATTCACCTTTAAAATTTACACTTACACTTATAGATAAATATTTTTTTGTCTCAAAATTAGACAATTTGTGGAACTGTCTTAGATGATTTCCGAGTCTAAGTAACTCTTTTGTGCAATGGAGCATAGGACAAATTTCTCTTTTATAAATTTTGCTCTTTGCTTTTCTTTTGGTAGTGGTCAAAACTTTCCTTTTTGCGTTAAGCCCAAAATTAAGGCAAACAGATTTTGTCTTAACTTCATCCCATTTGTGTTTGGTTATTAAGTGTCGTTTTAAGTTGAATATAAATCTTTGAAAAAAAAAAAAACCTAATGAATCTGTTAAAAATTATATCAATAAAAAAATTTACATTAAAAAACTTTAATTTTGAAACTTACTTTCCACAAACACGGCACTTGACTTTATTCCTCGACTTTACAACTTTTTTAAACAAAGGCACAACTGAAGAACAAGTTTGTTAATTTTTTTTATTTCTATAAATCAATTTTATTTTAAACACAATATAAAAAAAGGGAAATTAAGGCTAACCTTGGTTGTATCAATAACGGTACCCTTGTCAATTCCAATTGCAGGTTGATTTGTTGTACTACATAATAGGGTAGATAATTAAAATGATTAAGAAAGAGAATAAGGGCAAATGCATTATTTATGTATTGTTCTTATATTTGCATAAAAATCAAAAATACCTTTCTGCTTTAACATTAACACAATTGAGTGAAATCTCAACCAAACCATTAGAAACCTATACAGAAAATGTTTTTCAAAAATTATCCAAAAAATGTAAACTGTATATATATATATATATATATATATATATATATATATATATATATATATATATATATATATATATATATATATATATATATATATATGTGATAATGAAGAAAAAACAACTTTTTCTACTGTACTTTAAATTTAATGCCTAAATGGCAATCATTAGCCATTGATTACTTATTAAAAACATGGAATGGTATTCAATGATATATTTATATACTAACTTTTTTAAGTGTAATTACATTATTGAGAATAAAATGAATGCATACCTTTTCTTTTTCCAATGTAATATATGTTTCTAAAGTAAAATAATAATATTTATACTGTTATTAAAAAAGGATAATAATAGTTTACAATAATAATTTTTTATTACAAATATTATTTTCTTCGTTAACTGATTACAAAAACCTTGAATTAACTTTGAGAAAGCTTTATAAGGTTTTGTAAAAACATCAACATAATTTGACAAACAATATAATTTATTACCCAAAATAAAATCATTTTCTTCATCTGAGATTTTGTTTAACAGTTCATTGTTCCTGAAATAAGGACAACAATATTAATAGCAAAATAAACTAAAATAAATAAATAAATAAAGTAATCAAAATACACATTAAAAACTAAAACAGTTATTTTTATTCTAAATATTAATATATTTAGCCCTAAACCAATTTGTGCGCTTAGAAGGTTGAACAGCATTGCAGTACAAATTCTGCCTGTTCAAATTCACTTAATTTATGCAATACTAGCAAAAATAGAATAAAAATACAAAATTGTAAAATAAAACTCTAAGGTCAAAAATGCTAAAATGTTAAAATAAATATAAACTTAAATGTTTATACAAATAAAATAAAAAATTACAACAGCCGTGGCGCAGTGGTAGCGCACTTGTCTCAGAGACTTCAGATCCGTGGTTCTAACCCCACCTCTGGGCAAGTTTTGCAACATTGGTTGGGGAGGAGGCGTGAACTTCCTATCAAATGCTTTTCCGCAGTGCTCTGTGATAAGACCGTAAGAACTTCTTTGGGCATCTTAATCTTAAAAAAAAAAAAGCATACCTTTGCAATGAATATGAACTAAACAATACTTCAGCCTATAACAAAATAGATTCATAAATGTATAATAAATTTTATATGTTTACATGTTATTGATTTAGTTTGCTTACTTAAATCAACTAAGTAGGGGTTGGGCAGGTTTTGTTACGTAAATCAACTAATTAGTGGTTGGGCAGGAATTTGTAAATTAGCAAGTTTATATTAAAACGAGCAATAATTTATATTAAATTGCAAACCAAAATATTAATATTAAAAATCTTTTAAGAACACATTAACAAACAACTGTTAACAAAAAAATTTTAAATTGCAAATGAGAATATATAAAATAAACATTTTACAATTTATTTAAAAACATTCTTTGATACTTGAAATTCTTTGCACCTTTGCAAAAAGATACAGTATTGCTTCAGGAAGCAATACTTTAAAAGTATAATCATTAGACTAAATAAAAATGTAACCTTTTTTATATATAATTATAACACTGATTTTTTTAATCTATGTGTATGAATGTGTCAAATATATATGTGTATGAATGTGTCAAATATATATATATATATATATATATATATATATATATATATATATATATATATATATATATATATATATATATATATATATATATATATATATATATATATATATTGTCATTTGTTAGAAAAACGTCAAGATTAAAAATGTTGATAAGGGGAGGGGGTATAAAAACAAAAACTAAAGAGGCTAAATTCAAAAATATAATTTGAATGAAAAAAAAATTTAAGTTAAAAAAAAACTTCAGGAGAGAATTGTTCTTGCCATCTCTTGATCCTACCAGTATATATATGAAAACATAGGCTATTCTAGATCGTTTTTGACAGCACTGACCTTATTTGGATGGCGCTGAAATTCAAAATTGAGAATTTTTTTATGGCATATTGGCTTTTTTGCCAAAAAAAAACACCTACATTCAGCAATAATTTTATTAAATTTTGCCAGGACAGAGGTTTACACTGCATAAATTTTTTTCTTAGAATAGTCTCTAGTATATTTAAATTATTTATATATTTATTTACTTAATAATAACTTTATATTTCATACCGTATGATTATTAAATGATTTTGAAAGAGCACAAAAAAAATAATTTTTTTTATCTTCCGGTAAAAGATACATTAGATCTTCGTCTTTAAGGTTTCCTATAAAATACATATTAAAAATAGTCTTATGACTCTTTTATAATCTATCAATTTTTATCTTAATATAAAGTGTTATTTTAATAAATTTTAAATAATATATATAAATTTTATTCAATGTTTACTTTTTGCTTTTCCACTAGCTTTATATATATTGTGTCTGTAACTATAGAGCTGCAAAACAAAAATAATAAATAATAAATTTATTACCACACTCTCCAAAACACAACACAAAAATACTAGATTAGTAAAACCTAAATTTGCAAATTTATTTACACAATAATATTTATAAAGTACACATACTTGACCAGAAGAAATAGACATCAACAATGATGAAGATATAACTTCTTCTATTGATTTTTGTGTAAAATTTTGGAAAGCTTAATGAAATAAATAAAAATCAGCAATTTATTGAGCTTATTTTATTTATTTTAAAGAGCTGCATACAGGTTATAATTTGGTATATTATGTTAAAAATGTATATTTTGTTATATAGCATGTTATATTAAAAATTTTATTATAAGTTATAAAATAAATTAAGACCTCACAACTCACAAGCAATGTGTCAGTTGAGTAAAAACAAACCTTTTTCAATTAATATAACGCCCTCATTGTAGGAAATACCACACGATGAATCTATAAATAATGAATAAGTTTTTAAGTATTTTAGTAACTTTTTTAAGTAATAAATAAACATAAAAAACTTGAATAAATTAAAACAATGACAAAAAACCTGCGCAAGCCTTGCAAATTTTGTAAGCATTGTTTTCCCACAGTTGACTTTTACAACAATTATCTATTGGTCTTTTACATAGCACACACAGTATCAAAACATTTTCTTCCATTGTTTAAATATTTAAAACCTTTTGAAAATTAATACTTATTAGAAAGAATCATATTTACTTTACAATGCATAAAATTTATGCAAAACTTGCATGTTTATGATATACAAACAAATTTGCTATCTTTATAATACCCTATAAGAATAAGTAGCACATTAATGCTTAAAAGGGATCACATTAACTCTCAATAGATAGTAAGACACTAATAATAACGTAAAAAACTATAATAACAGTTATTATTATTAAATAACTGATTTAATAACATTATATGTAATAAGTTTTAAAAATATGATCACTAACATTAAACTAAAGATTAAATTGATGAAAAAGATGACTTAACATCTAAAATTTAAATTTTGTAACTTCATGCTGAAACGCAAGTGAAAACTTACAATTAAATGAAAAAATCATGACTCTTTAATTTATATTTTTAAAAATATATTTCATATTACAAGAAAAATGTGAAATAAAATAATAGTAATATATTTCATATTACTAGTACAACATATTAGTAATATATAAAAATATTACACATTTCTTTAAGAATTTAATGTGTTTTCTCACACTCACAACAAAACTATCATTATTTTCTAAAGCTTTTGCAAACTCATTTAAATTCATGTTACATACTGCTCCTGGTTGTGAAGCAATCCAACTTTTTTTAACTTTGGATTGTCATTTTGATGGTGATAAGAGTTTTTGTTATTCATTTAGACCAATATTAATGTGTGCTGATTTAGCTTCTGTTTCTTCATTTAACTTTATTCATCAACTCTAAAACTTTTTTTAAACATGGTTCAACTGAAAAACAAGTCTGTCAAAATTAAATTAAAAAAAACCTTTTTTCTTCAATACTGACAATATTAACAGTAGATCCTTCTTTCGAATGATTAAAAACTTATACAAAAAACTTTTAAACAATTAAACATAATTACAATTATTTCTATAAAAACATACACGATAAAGCAATATCGATCACCGCACTACAAGCGAAACTCTACCATATTTAAATTTGCTCGTTTACACATTTGTTTTAGTTTTAAGGTAAGTGCCCTTATGCTACCTTTTAATGTAGTACCAGGGCTATTTTTGCCCTTTTGCCCTTTTTTACCCCGATTTGCGGTAACATAAGGGCTAAAAAGTAACATAAGGGCTTCAGCGTAACATAAGGGCACTTTAAGTAACATAAGGGCTCAAAAGTAACGCCAAGGGCACGCGTTTTGTAATATAAGGGCTTGTAGAGATTACTACTACTAGTACTACTACTACTACTACTACTACTACTACTACTACTACTACTACTACTACTACTACTCTACTACTACTACTACTACTACTACTACTACTATTACTACTACTACTACTACTACTACTACTACTACTACTTTTACTAGTACTACTACTACTACTACTTCTACTACTACTACTACTAATATTAATAATAATAATAATAATAATAATAATAATAATAACAATAATGTTGATAGTTGGTAGAGCCGTCAACAGGAACGATTTTAATTTGGTACCAATATATATTTTGGTACCAAAAATTTGGAATTTTACGCAAATAGCTAAGCCGGCTTAGCTATTTGTTGACAAAGTAAATAAATGGCGAAACTTGAATGTGCGAACATTGATTCCAAAACATCATTAGTGTAGTTTAAATGTACTGGAGCCTTTTTAAAACCAATGTCTATTAACAATTTTGTTTTATATTGATCTATATTTGTTTGGCATAGCGAAATTATTTTTAATAGAGATTTTATTCTGATAAAGTACTAATTAATCCCAACAATTGAAAATATGAAAAACTTTTCAACATAAAAAACTGTCAAAAATGATGTTATTGATTCTAAAAAATACGTTACAATGTTTTTATGATATAAAAAAATTTCACAAGATGCTTTTAAAGGAGCAACACAAGTTAACATTATAATAAAATATGTTTTAATGAACATTCGGATATTTAAACTAATAGCTTGGACCAAGTCTTGGTGTCTTAAATTTGATATATTTGGAAAACACCAAAAAAATTTGTTGCAAATAGTTTTAATTTTGGCATTTGTGATGTGAAACACCTATAAACAGTGATTAACCTCTGCTTTAACTTTTCTTTTAACTATTACCAAGTGTAGTTGTTATTAAAATTTTAAGAAAATGTCATCAATGGTTTATTAAATTTATGAAGGTGTCCACCTTGAATAAAATAATCATGATTTGTAAAGCACTCTTAGAGTTAGTCCCCCTTTACGTTTTTTGTTGTTGCGTATTGGATTAGAAGCAACAGCCACAACAAAACCTTTTCGGTTGAAGACTGTATATTTTGGTCACTAAACTTATAGTCAAAATGAGCTCAGATGAATCAAATGCTTATGCGATAAACACTATTCACAGTCTTTATTACAATAGCACCTAAATTTTTTAAATTATTTAGTTACTGAATTTTGCTGAATAATAATATCTATAGCATTTTCATAAGTTTTTTTTTGTTTATAAGTTAGACGCTGAATGCTGAGTTTTAATCAGTTATCCAGAAAAAGGTCAGCATATTATAAAATCTACATATTTATAAATTCTAATGTAGTTTAATAAACAACATTTTTTACATTTTGTTAAGTTATAATGTTAAAATATGTTTTCAGTTTTATTCTTTGTATTATTTTATTATGTCTATTGTGAAAATTTTAACAATATTTTGAAAATTTATTAATGATTATGCTTTTTTTTTAATATAAAGCAAAACAAAGCAAACGGGTTAGTATTAGAAAGTTTCTTATTTTAAAGTTTCTTAAAAGTTTCTATGGTTTTTGTTTTTCATTTTTCATTTTATTTGCAATCAAATAGAATTCCATTTGATTGCATATGTAAATAAAATACTCAAAATTTCTTGTAATCTCAATGTGATAAGTAGGTAAAAGTTGAAAAGTATATTCTTCCAACTCTTAAATAAATTTCTTATTCAAAATTCTTAAATAAGTTTCTTATTCAACTTATTACTAAAAGTTTCTTGAATTTTGGGGCTTCTAATGCTAGTTTCTTATAAACTCGTTGCTTATTAAAAACATGTATTATACAACTAATTGAACCTGTCATTTCAAAAAGGACACAAGTCCAAAACTTTTAACAGTTAGATTATAAATTTAAATTAAAGTTTTCTGCATAATTTATGTTTTTTTTTATAAAAAATGAACGTTACATAAGTTATATAGATTCTTTATTTATCTACTTTTATATTTAATTTCTCTGCCGTGTAGACATTATTTTAATAAAAATTATGTTTTTCGTTGATTATTAAAAGTTTTGATAAATGGACTTGTGCCCTTTTCAAAATTACAGGTTTAATTGTCAAATTGTTCAATTTTTAGACTAACGTTTTTTTGACAAAATTAAACTTTTTTTTTTTTTTTTGATTACCCTGGATAACTTTATGCCGAGTTAAACTCTAAGAAAAACACATGTTTAGTAAAATTAGAAGCATGGAATGTGTTAAGAGATTGTGCAAGTCCCCTGCTTTAAAAGTAATGATAGGTTTTCAGCTTTTTTTTACACAGAACAGCTATTATGGTCATTTTTATCATTGGGCTTTACATTAATAATGTCAAAAATTATGGGAGGAGGGTTCTTAAATATGTTGGCAATTGTTTATAAGGGGGAGAGTAGAAGGTCAAGAAAAGTTGACGTCAAGAGTTTTACTTTTTTTAATAAATTTATTAAATTAAAGAAAAAGGATTTGAGGCAGCGTTAGTGGTCGTTTGTAACGACAACTAACGTTAACTAACTAGTTTAGGGGGAAAGAGGTAATCAAATGTTGTCTCTTGAGGTTTGGCAAATAGGCAGTGTTGGGGAGGAGGTGGAGTTAAAAATCGCTAAAAAGTTGTTGACGTAATTAATAAAAAACCCCTTTAAAGTTGTGCCTGGTTATGTCTCGGTCACCAAAAACACAGGAATAAATTGTAACTGATGGTGGAATAAAATATAGAAAATAATATGTAACAGTAATAAAGTAAAACTATGTTTATTTGGATTTGATGTTATTCAAATTTGAATAAATCACAATTTTCTAATTTTCTGTAAGTTTTAACTCTCCATTTATGTATTACTATATGTATTTTGGTTTTTGAATCCTTTAAAATTCTTCAAAACAGGTTTTAACCCCAATAGTACAATAACAGTTTGCCAGAAACCTGAATAACACAAACTAATAACTTGTCAGGGCAATCTGGATCCAAATCATATTTGTAGGAAGGAAATTTTCAATTTTTCAAATACAGACCATCTATTAAGGGGTAATTTTAGAATTCATTAATTTGTAAGCTTGCAGCCCCTTAATTTAAAGTTTGCATCACACATGTTTATTAAAGTTTCATGCCTTTTTTAAACAGCCCCCCAAATTTACTTATGTTTTTAAACAACATGCTAAGTTAAATATATAGGTTTCTAAATAAAAATATTCAAAAACGAGTGGGGAGAAGTAACCCTATGGATTCAACCTTGTAAGAGGGATTAGGGTAGAGCGGGGCATATCGGGACAGTGGGGTATAATGGGACAGTTATGCCTTAAGCCTTGTATCTCAGCTAAAACAAATTTTTCTCAAATATTTTTTTTGTAAAACATTTTATATTATTGCGCTTTATTATTGTAAAAAAAAAATAATTTTAGAAATACCAAAATGCATTAAAAGTACTAGCAAGTTTACGAAAAACAAAATTTGCGTATTTTCGCGATACAACGGCAAAAGATTTATCTTAAACTATCGAAAATTGGTTTTATTTATAAAAAGTTTATATTTTTCAGACAGTATTTTTTTATCCTCTTTTAGAATCTGGTTTTAAATAAATATTTGGAATTAACTTTTTGAATAGTATTAATTTCAGTAAAATTACTTTTGTGAGGCATATTAGGACAACAAGTTATTTATATAATTGAATATATTACTAGAATTTTGTGATGCTATTTACAGTTTGATGATTTTATTTTTAATCTAAAATATTATTTTTCTTATTTAGAAAAGCATTTTTAGTAATATGTTCAAAGAAATTCTTATTTTTATAACTTTACTTTGATTATTAATAGTGTTTAATGTAAAGAAAAAAGGTAAGAAATGATATAAGAAAAATCAATCATCCAAAATGAGATAAAATGCTGTGAGTAAAAAGGAACTTAGAACTAGAAAAGGTGCTGATCCATATGACATATTTAAGTTTGCTCTACATTCCCATATTGCTAATTAAGCCAATTTATCAAAAATGTTGCCAAATCGTTTTAGGATATTTTTTGTATGAGTTGTAAGATCCATAAAATTTTTTGTTTAATTTCAAATTTGGTGGTAGTTATTTATTAACATTATTAACTTATTAATATAGAGGTTAGACTTAAGCAGAAGTATTTTATAATAAACACACTTATAAGAAATTTTATTCAGCTGTTTTTTTTTAATGGTGTATTAGTGTTAGGGCGCGTAGTTTCTATGGGTTTGTTACTTTTTTGAGAGTTTAATGTTTGAACATATTTAGACTGTAGATAGCCTACATTTTTCATCATTTCGAAAGTTTTACGATTGACGGATTACTGCTGCTTTTAATTGTCCCGTTTCGAAATAAAATATTATTCTCACTTATCTTTATTATCTTTATTACCTTTTTTTTTTTTTTGAAAAAAATTTCATAACTTTGTATATTTGTTTAATTTGATTGGAATTGAAAAAAATTTGATTGATTTGCTCTAAAGAAATAAATTTCATTTATATTTTTTTCAAAAAAAAAGTTAGCTAGAATGAGGTTATGTGTGTATATAAAAATTAAAATTAGGTGTTGATTAATATTTATTTCATAATTATTCATCATTTTCATGAGGTAGTCGGTGAACTGCGAACTTTTTTGCGAACCATAGTTCTATTGGTTGTTAATGATGTAATATTTTCTATTTTCCGTTTACCGTTAAAGTGTTTTTTTACTTATATTTTATGGACTTCAAGCAGAATCATAAATTATTTAAAAGAAGTACAATCTATATTAAATTAAATATACCAAATTACACTATATTTAATTTAAATTAAAAAATTGGGGAGCAAAAGTTTTTTTAAATATCATAACCGTAGAAATCATTAAAATATAATGTCTTGATTCCTAAAAAGTTTGCACTTTACCAGTTCGCGGTTCGCAGTTTGCATTTTACCGATTATGACCATATAAAGTTTAAACCCTCTCAATTCGAGGTGGTTGCAAATTTTATATTGCCATAATTTTTGAACGCTAAAATATTTTACTATAAAATATAAAATTTATCGATGAATATAAGTCTAGTTAAAAAAAATAAAAAAATTTTTTATCAACTTGTTGCTCTCACTTTTGAGACAGGGTACGAAAAAACTATATACATACATCAAACTGATGGTTTTACTAAATTTTGATTGTAAATATTTATTAAGGGAAAGCCAAAATAAATGCTTGTCAATAAACATTTATGTAGTCTTTCTGTTTTATTTTTTATTATTTGAAAATAGATCTGATAATTAAAGGGAAAAGGTTTAAATCTTGCATAGTTGCAGATTTAATTTTTTTCTATGAAATAATGTATGCACTAATTTTTTAATGTTTAATTGCTGTAAACGAATCATTTATCTTATTTAATTCAAAGTTTATGTAAACATAAAGTTGCTTGATATTTTGGATGGAAAGTAAAAAGATATGTATTATCTGCAAGCATAAATGGGTTTAATTTGAATTTGAAAAATTATTTCGTTTCTCAAGTCGTTCATATAAACTATATTTAAATATAAAATTATTATTATATATATATTATTAAATATAAAAATTATTCATTTCTCAAGTTGTTCATTTAAACTAAAAATAAGGGACGGCCTAATATTGATTCTTGTGGTACTTCACACGGGATTTTAAGTATTTCGTATTCCTTGTTTTGAATATTATTATTTTTATCAGTAAGGTAACTATTGATGCAAATTTAGTCTTTATTAATTAACCCCATAATACTTAAACTTTTCTAACAAGATGCAACGATCAACAGCTTTAGTTAGATCAATAAGTATACCTAAGTGTCAAAAGCTTTAGTTAGATCAATGAGTATACCTAAGGTAAAATTTTTTTTCAATCTCGACCTCTGCTAAAAGCCGAACAATAAAAAAAAATTGTAGAAAACAAAAAGCAGAATCGATGCTTGTTAAATCACCCTTGACAAATCTGCAAGCATTCTTGAAAAACTCATAAAATAACTATGATAACTGTGTAAAAACTATAAATTTATGAGGAATTTAAAAATTCAAATTCGGGATTTAGAATGCAGTAGGTAGTTTAATAGTACATATTGAATTCTTTAAAGAGTGCTTTAACTTTAAAACTCTAAAGTTTGACTGGAACGTTCGAATTCCTACTATACTTTACCAACTACCAACGTGTCAGGCCGTGACACGAAAAACTTAGGAAATAATGTGGGGGCCGATATTTCAAAAATCGATTTGATGATAATTGTATTAAAACAAAATATGTTTCTCCCGTTATAAAAAACATTATTCGATGTAAAAATTTGTGCAATTTATAAATTTTTTAAAGTTTTTAATAATAAACTTTATTTTATTGTTTCAATTCATAAAATTGCTTAAATAATCAAATAAAATAGTTTTATATCAGGTAAAAAATAAAAGTTAAATAAAAGTAAGGAAAACTATAAATAAGAAATATTATAGTGATTTAAAGAAATACTTTTAAAATTATAAAACAGAAACTTTAAATTAGTTCATAAATTTTATCAAAGAAATATTTGACAGTATATTATAATGATACCGTTCCATGTCAAAAAAATAATGTTCCGATATAAGCATAAAAGTGTTGTACAAGGAATGTGCAACACTTTTATGCTTATTTTTAATAATACTGTTTAATGGTTTTTTTTTTCATTTCTACTCTTTAACTCTATTAAAGACAAATTTATTTATAAAGACATAATAATTTGTGATAATAAATTGACTGATTTTAGATATTGACCAAACTTTTCGAAATAAAATATTGTTCTGGTTAAAAGTTTATTTTCGTTAAGCAAATCATCACTATGACACATATCCGGCATATTAATAAGAGACATCTTTCATTGAACAGTTATACTTTTTTTCTAGTGTTGTTAAATTATCAAAGAAATCAGCTAAAGATTTATCAAGTAAAAATCCACAAAATTAGAAAGAATGTCCTGCATCAGGAGTTGACTCATTAATGTTATATGACAACAAAAGTGAACTTTTCAGTTTATTATTGGAAAGTTAAATAATGTGTGCCACCAGATCCTTGTCTGAACTTGCTAAATTCTTATTTAAGTGGGCATCTATTTAAATCAGAAAGTTTCATTAGACAATTAGATTCAGCTTCGAAAAGTTTTATTAAACGATTCCAACAAGCTGTTTTCTTAACACAATGTTCATAAAAACATTTTTTTACCATAAACATCATCATGGAGAATAATACAAGTTTTTTGATCATCACTTAAATTATCAAAAACTTCTTTTTTAAAAGTTATTATCAGATTTCGAAGTAATGCGTTTCAATGTTCAAATAGAAGGTAAAATCATCACGCAATTTTTTATAAAGTGTACGACAGGTAGCAAAATACTCAATTGCTCTGATGATTACACTAAGACTATACTTATTTGTGTTCATGGAATCAATTTTCTCATTCATTACTAATTATTTACTGTTTGGCGACAAAAGGTTCAAACATCGAAAAATTTCTTCAAATTTAGACCACGTGTTAGTAACATTAGACACAGTATGTACCTTTCTTTTCACATCATTGAAATGTTTCAAACTTTAAACAGCTATCAAATTTAATGAAATATTTTTATATTACATAACTAATAAAGTCTGTGGAACAGAAAAAAAAAATTTGTTTAACAATTTTGTTTCACAAAAAAAGTCAAAAGAATTGCGGCTAGAGGATAATCTACGTTTAGTTGACCTTAAAGTGGGTATAGATTTTAGTATTTGACTTAAAGGAACACTGGGCCAAAAAGATGGTGGATTTTTTGGTTATTCTCTTCCTTTTACTTAAATTTTTAAAAATTTGTAGTTTAGGCCAGTATAGTTTTGTACCAGTGTAGTTTAGGCCAGTATAGTTTTGTACCAACTACAGTGTTGCTTGTCACTTTAAAATTTGCATTAGGAATGCATTTTATCCTATAATTTTTTTCTTCTTCGTCTTTTGGAAATCTATAAACTTACATTTTAGATTGGTTTGATTTTTTTTTTCTCTGATAAGTAATTCGTAGAGCAGCTATAAACACATCATTTTTCTCACCATTTTTTAACAGAGTAAGTTAAGTAGAAACATAAAAAAATCAAATAGAAGTTTTTATTCTTTCTCGTCCGTTCAATAGAAGTTAATATCAGCTACAACATTTTTTTTCTAAATTATGCGTGTTACGATCTGTTACTTAAAAAGCGCCATTAATAAATCTGACTTTATTTATTTGACACCCCTTAAAATCGCTGTATAAATTGAGTTATTATTTCAGTAGTTTTCCTGTAGTAGTTTTAATTTTATTAAAAAAAGCCCATTAACTTGACTTAGAAATACCCAAATCTGTCTAGCCCCGGCGTGGCATTTATTATGACGTTTACTACTAGTAAATTAACGGTGTGAAATTAACGGTACTGAAATTTCAGTATTCTGTAACAATACCTATAAAATACTTGGTACTCCGTACCGAATTCGGTACCTAAATGAAGGAAGAATTACACTGGTCACAAACTAAATTGCAAGCGTGCATTATGTACAACATCATGAGTTTGCATTTTTAGCATAAACTTGTATTTTTTGAGTTTTGAGCCTGTTTTTCTAAAAACTTTCTTAAGTATAAAAAAATATTTTCTATTCCTCGTTTTGATTTTAAATCACAACAACCAACAGAAAATCTTTTTTTTATACTTCAGAAAGTTATTAGGAAAACAGATAGAAATACAAAAAATACACAATTTATAGACTATAATTTTTTGAAATTCTTTTTAAATTTTTTAAATTCATTCGTTTATTGTATGTAAGCTATACCAAATTTTTGTTTTTTTACAAAAAAAATTTTTAGAAATGACTTACCTTGATACCGATAGGAATTTCCAATCAAAATTAGGCTTTAAATATGGTGCATCAATTACAATTAGGCTACAATTATGGTGCCATTAAAGACGATATCAAGCGGTTTTTTCATTAAAAGATTTAGTTCTAATTTTAGAGCCAAAAGTTTTAAAATTGAATTAATATTTAAAAAAAAGTCTGTGTGCTACCCTAGCCAAAACGTCCTATAGGACTTATAGGATTTTGGAACAAAAAAAAAGACAAAACTTTGATAACTATAAACGCTTTTTAACTTATGAGTTTTTATTTAATGGGGTTCAAATCTCACTTTTTTTTTTTCAAATTCTTATAGAATCTTATAACACTTTTTGTCTAGATTAGTTGCTGAAAGTAAACGCCTATGAGCTGGTATCGTTGATTTATCTTTAGTTAATTTATCTTTAGTATATCATATTTAGTCTCAAGAAAAAAATAATTGAAAAAAAAAGTTCACAAATTTAATACGAGTACAAATTGTTTATATTCAAAAAAGGAAAAAAGTGAGTCAATCAACTAAGGTGTAAATCATCCTTAATTTATAAGCTATTACATCGTTATTTTATGCTAATACTCTTTACTTATTGATGATAATTCTGAAAAATATCTGAATAAATAACGGGCTTTATAAATGGCGCTTTTGCAGGTTAAAATTGCTTGGTACTAATGTTAATATCGATAAACTTGGAACGACCTTTACCGTTGTAGTATGAGACTTCTACTATTGCGTTTTTTTACTCCTCAGTAAAAATCTCATGTTAAATTTTTACTCCCCAGTAAAAAACCGCATATGAAATTTTCACTCCCAATATGAGGTTTTTACTACCATAAAACTTTTTTGCGGCAAAATCTATTTTACAACTTTGATGTTTTTTGACAATTTTTTTAACGTTTTAAAGGTTATGGCTTTTGAAAAGCAGTAAAGAAGCAATTTTGATAAATATGAACATTATATAAAAAAATTTGACAAAATCAAGTGACAAAACGTTAGGCATTGTTAATAAATAAAGTGTCACCGTTGGATGACTTAATCTAACTATTTGTTTAAAAATCATTTAAACTTATATATTTAATCATATATGAAAAAAACTTCTTCAGACCAGTCTATTTTATCAAACTAGCAATGAAGATGAACACAAGTCAGTTTTGCGAAAATTTTCCAACCGTATGCTCAACGAGATACACGAGGAAATTATTAGGTATTCAAATATTGCAGAAAAATTTATTTATTAAGACACGATAATTTGTGATATTAAATTTCTTGAATATACAACCAGAGGCGTCCCAAGGAGGTGTCTAGCACCCTACTAAATTTACTAGTCGACATACTGGATACTGGAGTCGGCATATTCGGATAGAGAGAGAGTTGGCATATTCGGATATATATATATATATATATATATATATATATAATATATATATATATATATACATATGTATATATATATATATATATATATATATATATATATATATATATATATATATATATATATATATATTATATATATATATATATATATATATATATATATATATATATATATATATATATAGAGAGAGAGAGAGAGAGAGAGAGAGAGAGTAAAAATGGAACAAAAAAAACAAACAATAATTCAAAATATAAAATATATATTTTACCGCATTAACAGACTACAAAGATTTCAATATTTTTGTTTAAATGCTTGCTTTTTTATAGCTTTTCAAGAAACCGCAGTAATTAAAATGTTTAAAAGTATTCACAAAACACAACATGGTTTGGTTGCAAAAATACATTTTGCCGCAAAAAATGTTATGGGAGTAAAAATCTCATAATGGGAGTAAAAATTTAATATGAGATTTTTACTGGGGAGTAAAATAACACGGGAATAAAAATTTCATACTACACCGTAACTACCGTTTTAATAAGAACCGTGTTGGTACCGAAGTACCGAGTACCGTGATAACACTGCTTAATGGAAGTTTTATTTAAAAAAAAATGCTTTTGAGCTAAAAAACTTTTAAAAGGTTGTTTGCAAATTTGTGACAAGCTATGACAAACTATGACAAGTATCATTACTTATAATATATATTTTGTGACACAGAGAGGTGGAGGGGGGGGGTTAAAACGTTGTTTTTTTGTGTGACATAATTTGCAAATGACTCCTTAGAGAAATGTCTAAACTTACTTTTTAATGTCAAGTAAATAAACCAAAAAGTCTTTTCTTACCAAAATTTTTGCGATAAACTTTGCTGTTTACGAAATATACTAAAACCTTTAATTTCGATTTTAAAGTTAGATTAAGTTAGATTTTAAAATCAAAAGAACCTTTCTCTTTTTATATTTTTTTCTTGAGTGTATTCCCCATCATTTTATATATTATATTACTTTTATTTGTATTTTTTTTGTCAAACTAAAATTTAATTTTTGGAGTTTGGGAAAGTTGACGATAAACATACATGAAATCTTCAAAAAAAATTTACAATAAAAGATATGGGATCTTTATCATTATCATTGGTATTTATAATTTTCGTCATTTAAAACCAGTATTTTCTAGTTTATTTCTGCATAAGTGTCATCCGTTATATATATATGTAGTAGCTTTAGTAGTTTATACATAATACTTTAACTAAGCCTTGGCGTCGCATGTTTTTTTTAATTTAGTAACAAAAATAAATTCAAGAATATCTTGAAAAAAATTGATTAAATAAAAAAAATCTCGATGTTTATGAAAAAAAAGCAATTTAGTTTATGGTTCAAATCAAAGTGCAATATAATATAAAACCAATAAATTCAGAAGAAGAAGCAGCAGTTATAAAATATGCAGCAAAATATTCCTCCTAATATTCCATATGAAGAACAACTTAAAGTTGTTCTTTACATGGAATGTGTTAAACTGTGATCCTTTGAACACTACTGGTCTAAGAACAGTCTTGTGTAAAATAATTGGACTTCTTGATCATTTGAATAATAAATGGATAGTATCTACTGTCCTAATAAAAACATTTTAATCGATGAATCAATGATGCTTGAATGAAGGGACGCCTTGTATTCAGACAATATGTGAAAAATAAAAGACAAAAGTATGATATCAAGTTTTTAATTGCATTTAAATTAGGCTCATCATGCACAAATATTATTTGAAATAAACTTGTAGGCAACTACGAGTAAACTTGTAAACAACTACGAATAAACTTGTAAACATCTACGAGTAAACTCGTAGTTGACAAGTAAATGACATTGACTTACTACGAGTATACTCGAAGTTGGCAGCAAACAGGTTAAAGACCACAGTTGTTTTAAAATTTTTAAACTTTTTTAAAACTATTAACGCATGCTTATCTAAACATAGCACCTTTTTTTAATATCGAAATAACCGTGTTATAGAACTTAAGAAAAGTTTATACTCCGTTAAAAAGTTTATACTCCGTTAAAAAAAAGTTTATACTCCGTTAAAAAAAAGTTTATACTCCGTTAAATTCAGCAAAAATATCATGCACACCTCTGGTTTTTTGCATGAAAGTAAACTTATAATTGAATTAATCTTCACCATAACTTTTTAAAAACTTTTTTAAATTAAAAAAAAAAATTATTTTTTTTATCCCTTCTATTTTAAATCACTTAATTATCTTATTATTCTTAGAAGTCACTTGAATTTATAAATTTAATACATGACATAAAATTGTTAAAATACATCAGAAGTTCTGTTTACCATTACATCATTACTATTGTTTAATCATACCAAATTTTATTACTCTAATTCTAAAATAAAAGTAACAGTAAATTTTTTGATGAAAATGGTAGCCTTTGTGATAATGATATAAACACCGGTTATTTAAATAAAAACAGTTAGAAAGAAAAATTAAACATTATACAATTTCAGAATGCGCTCTAGATTATACTAGCTTTGTGCTGGTATAATCAAGAGTGACCTTACGGATCAACTTCCTCATATTTTTAGTTTCTAATACTATAGTATTTAGCGGATATTCTTCTAACAAAACTATATATAGGCAACTGATCAAGGAAAATTCCTTGCAAAAAACTCCTTTAAAAATGATTTAAAAATAACGTTGATTGGGATCTTGTTTTACTATCGCAAGATGCTAATAACGCATATGATTTATTTCTTAAGCATATTTGAAAACAGTACAAAGGAGCATTTACTAAAAAAAAATGTGCCATTAATAGCTGATGATACGTATAGACAAGAATTTTTTTTAAAAAAAAAAAAATAAGAAGAAAAGTGTTTCTCTTCTTATAAAAATTAAAAAGGGGGGGTGGTGGTATAAAAAATAAAAAAAGAGGGGGATTTTTTCAAAAAAATAAAAAAATAAAACTTTGGGGGGAAAGAAACTTGGGTTAGAGAGTTAGGAGGGTTAGGGTGTAGGTAGGTGTCAGGGTGGGAGGCAGGTGTGTAGGGTGGAAAAATATAAAAACATAAATCAAGTGATAAGCAGGTAGGTTAAAAAATCAATGTTATTGGGTGTAATCAGTGTGAAAATAGGCGTAATCAGGTGGATAAACAGGTGCGTAATCAGTGTGTGTGAAAATAGGGGCGGGTGGGAGAGGGGAGCAAAAAAAAACACATAAATTAAGCAGGTAGGTTACAAATCAATGTTATTGGTTTAATCAGTGTGTGTGTGAAAATAGGGTGTAATCAGTGTGTGTGAAAATAGGCGCTATCAGGTGTTAAGAGGCGTTAAGGAGGTAAGCGAATGTGTTAAAAAATATATATATAAACGGTTAAAATATGTTAAATAAAAAATAAAAAAATACTTTATATATTTCACGTGTGTTTTTAAATATTTAAAAAAATGGTTCGAGACAAAAAATCTGTGCCTCATTCTGTACAATATATAAAAGTTGGAGACAAAATAGTTCAAGACAAAAAATCTGTGCCACATTCTGTACAATATATAAAAGAACAAGAGGAAAACAAAAGATACGTAGCCGATTTGTTTCGTCGTATAAAACAACCAAGCGCCAACCTAGCTCAACAAAATAACTCGGACGTGGACTTTGTTGTGGAAAGAGGTAGCGATTCACCTCATACTCGATCAGGGTTAATGTGCAAAAGAAAAACAAAACAAAAATATAAAGATAACAAACAAAATAGAAAGAGTGGACGAGTTGGAAAGAGTGTATATAAATGGGTATTGACAAAGAAAAGTTTAAGGTATATTATATGTTTAGTTATTGAAAATAATTTTAAATAAGTTAACAATAAAAAAATATTAAATTGCATTATGGCGCGTACAAAAAAAATAACACGTACAAAAAAAATATCAAAAAGTGAGTTAAAAGAATTAAACAGAATATACTATCGGCACGGTGGAAAAATTGCAAATCAATGGCGTCAATTAGGTCGACAGCCTCAAGTTGTAGTAAACAAAATGGATAGTAAAGAAATTGCAAATCGAACAGTAAAAAAGATGGATTGCAAAACGGTTTGGTACAAAAAACGCGCAACAAAACAAAAATATAAAAATACAAAAAATAATATTAAAAACGGCGTGGTAGGAGATATAGTACATAAATGGGTATTAACAAAAAAGTAAAAAAATTGAAAAAGTTGTTATTATGATATTGTTTTTAAAAAAAAGAATTTTATAATTAAATAATTTACATTGTAAAATTAAAAACATCGAAATAATGTTCAAGTATTTTAGTGTCTATTATTGCTTGTTTTTGATCACTCGATAAGAGCGCAAAATAATTTAAAAAGGTTTTTTCAAATTTCTTCACAAGATATTCGTAGACTTCTATTTGCTGATCATTGGGTGACATTTTTCGTAATTCTAAATCATATTCTAGTAATGTTTGCAGCATCCCCATAGTCATACAGCATAAGTCGTTTGTGAAATTGATTTTATCGAAATTCATATTTTTTATTTATCTAAAAAAAGTAAGAAAATAACTTATTTTATTTTATATATTTAGATGAAAAAAAGACAAAAAAGAAATACGCATTACAAAAAAACCAAGCGAAAAACTCGAATAACTGTCAAACGAGGAAAAGGATTGGCTTCGTTAATAACAGTGGACAATGCAAAAATGATTGGAAAATTTGCAATTCAAAATGCTGACGTTTTAGGCACTTTAGCTAATTCGCTTTATAATAAAATTAAAGGAAAAAAGAAAGAAACGCCTGTAAAAACGCAAGAAACGCTAATAAAAACGTTGCCTACTG
This sequence comes from Hydra vulgaris, assembly GCF_022113875.1. Lineage (NCBI taxonomy): Eukaryota > Metazoa > Cnidaria > Hydrozoa > Anthoathecata > Hydridae > Hydra > Hydra vulgaris. Next base: position 59,759,781 of record NC_061161.1, read on the forward strand.
ATCTTTCACAAATGTCATACGAAGAAAGACAAGCTTATTATAAAAATTTGTAACAAAAAAAATATTTTTTTATAAATAATAAAAAAGCATACAAATTATTTAAAATTTAAATCGTCATCTGACAATTCTTCTTGTTTGATCGAGTCTTCTGATATTCTTTCTTGTTTAATACAAAATGGTTCATGCATTGGATCGTTATTATCGCAAAATGGTTGTTTTTTCATTTTGTTTTTAATTTCATCGAATATTTCCATGTTTTTTTCGTAATTGACTCTTTTTTTTCTTTCATGTGCCCATGACGCTTTTCTTAGTTGTTGTTGATATCTTTTTTTAAAGACTCTGATTTGAATTTGGTTATTTTTAAGTTTGGTCAAAAGTTTATTAATTTGTAATAGTGCGCTTGTGTTTTCAGAAAGTCGACTCATTATATTATCTGGATTTCGTTCAGTACTAAAAAAATAAAAAAAAATTAAAAAAAAAACTATACAAGTAAATAATTTGTTTTATGGTAAATTAAAAAAAGCACTTACGTAATGACATAGTAAGATTCAAGATCGCAACGAAAATTAATCATAAGGTTGGTAGCTTCTTCTTGAATTTTAAAGTTTTTTTAAAAGTTTTTAAACGTTCTTTTACAACGTCAGTCATATTTTTTAAAAAAAAAATATGACTGACGTTGTAAAAGATTGAAAAAAAAAATTGCTGGCCTAGGCTATCGTGTAGAATCTGTAGAAACCATTTTAAAAAATATGATAATTTGTTTTATGGTAAATTAAAAAAAGCACTTACGTAATGACATAGTAAGATTCAAGATCGCAACGAAAATTAATCAAAAGGTTGGTAGCTTCTTCTTGAATTGTTTTTGCTAATTTAATTTGTATTTTTAATAATTTTTCCTTATCTGTTTCTAAATTTGATAAATTTTCTTTTTTCGTATCTGCGTCCATATTTTATTCTTTTCTTTTTAAAAAAAATTATAATAAACTTTTTTTTTAAAAGCTTTGATTAAAAAACTTGATTTTCTAGTTATTAAATAAATAAAACAGTTTTATAACATCGTGGGAAGGTTTTAAAAAAATCATATGATAATAAAGTTTCTTTGAAGAAAGCGCTACTTTGATAGCGCTTTATCATAAGATGTTATTTGAGTGTGTTTTTTTATTTGCATAACCTTTAATACGTTTTGAGGATGAAGCAAAAAAAAATATCATATGATGTTTTTTCAAGTCAGAATATTTGCGTAACCTTTAATACGTTTTTGAAGGTGAAGCAAAAAAAATATCATATGATGTTTTTACAAGTCAGTTTTTTATTTGCACGCTTTGTTTGTAGTGTAAATAAATTAAGGGTATAAAAAGACGAGCTTTTTTATAAAAAAAACAAGAGTAATGGCAACGCTTGGTAATAACAATATTGAATTAAAAGGTGTAGTTTATAAACTAGTGAAACATTTGTCGTATTGTTGGAAAGAATTTGCAGATTTCTTAATGTTACCTGTAAACACAAAGTATAACATAAGGAAAACACATTACAATGATGAAGCGAAAATGTATGCTCTGTTAAAACATTATTTATTGCAGATGCGATATTCTAGCGCAAATGAACAACTAAAATGTTTACATAATCGATTTGTTAAATGGAAAAATGATGTTTTTCACACGATGCAAATACTACAAGATGCTTATATTAGCGACCAAACTTCAGCCTGTGAGAAATCTTTAAACAGAGTTAGAATTTTAAATTTAAAACGCAAACATCGACTTATGCAAAAATGCCTTGGATATTTTAAAGACTGCTAAAAAAGAATTGTAAGTGAAAAAAACTTTTTTAGTCTATAAACAAAATTTGCACATTTTTTAAATGTTCTTTTTTCAATAACTTTTTTAATGTTTGAACAACGAATCCATTCATAAATGTCTTTAATAAAAAAAAAGATCTAGAGTTCTCCAATCTACTCCAATACTTTTACTAAGCTCTATGGTATATTATGGTATATACTGATCAAAACAATTTATAAGAGCCAAAATAAATCTTATAAATAAAAATTTATAGTAGTTTATATCATTTTCAGATAAATGTTTGTTATCAACTTTAGTTTTTTTCAATTGTTTAACTGTCACTATGGTATATTGTGGTATATTTCAAAAAGAAACTATCGCTAACTAATATGGTCACTTGTATTGCAATATAACCATTTTTTACTGATGTCATTATATTGCGCTATTAGACGAACAGTAATAATAAAATAAGATTTTCATCCAAAATTTTTGGTACTTCAAGACCAAAGAGTTCGTGTAAAGCGTATGATTTAAATGGTTTCTTCATCCAAACAACTGATAAATACCAGGTGGCAAATTGTTAATTTTAAAACTATTAAATGTTTTTATTTCACTATTAGACGATTAGGCGATTTGTTTGTGATTTAATGTAGGTAGGAAAATTATGAAGCATACTTTTACAAGATAAACGACAAACATGCGTAAAATTTAAATAAAGAATTACAATAAAGATTTTTATTAATTAATTTGCCTTTATTGATAAAGGAATTTTGAATTTTCAAAAGAAACTATCGCTATCGCTTTTTTTTTAAAGAACAATAACGACCGTGAGTTTGTAATTAAAACAGATTTAGCTATAGCTCAGTGAAGAAAAAAATACAATAATGATGTTTATTACAAGAAATTTTTTTATTTCTGATTTTTATTTGTCTCTTTGTAGTTTTACTAGAAAATTCGATAGTTTGTATTTTTTCTTATAAAAAGAACTGTCATCATATTGCGCTATTAGACGAACAGTAATAATAAAATAAGAATCATCTTTCAAATCTTATATAGTCACTTAGATCATCTCCTTTTTTTTGCCAACTTTTTGGAATGAACTTCTGTAATAAATGACGTCTACACAAGCTTTTGGCATAGTCAAAATTATTTTAATGACCTCAGCATTTTAAAGATATTCCATCAATTGCGATTAATTCACCTAAAAAACAACAACAAGTAAAGCAAAATTTGTTGTCACCTATCAATAAACGTCGATTATATTCCTAATAAAAGAACTATTTGTCAAATTAACATGTGTAGTATTTATCAATATACGACGAATATATTCATTTACATCGCAACCAAACCATTCTCGTTTTTTATTGCTATTAACTTTTATATGTACTTAGAATGAAACTAGTTTGATTTTTACTTTCTTTGCAATAATGATGTTTATTACAAGAAAATTTTATGGACATCGAAACGTTATTCGGATGAAAGCGTTAATGATCAAATTGTTTCTGATAAAAATGTTCAAATATTTAGTTGGTTTTGTGTCAGTGTTCATGTTTTTTATCGCTCAGAAGTGGACAGATATAAAAAAAACTTAAAGTCTTGTCGTTTTGTAAAATCAATATTTAAATATCCAGTGCATTATGTTTGATTAATGGAAATTTTAAAAAAAAAGTGTGGAATTTAAAAAAAGAATTCAGTGAAGAAAAAAATACAATAATGATGTTTATTACAAGAAAATTTTTATTTCTGAACATTTTTTTATGCAAGCTCGTTGAGAATAACATTTTCTTTGCATCTCTACAAACAGTTTTCACTCCTAGTACTTCCTCAATTTCTTATAAAAATGTCTTTCTTTTTTTTTTTAATTAAAAAATGTTTTTTTAAAAAATTTATATTTTTTCTTAATCTTATTCGTTAAATGATGGACTTATTTATTCAAGTTGGAAATGACTTTTTTTTAAAAACTAACAATGACTATAACTATAATTTTTTTACGACCATTAACGCTATTTTTTTGCTCATTAACACTATTTTTTCGCTTTTAAAAAGCTAACAATATCGTTACGACCTATTTGTTTTAATTTTTTTAATCTCATTCGTTAAATAATTTTTTTGATATTTGGCATTGTAAATCTCAATAAACTTCGTTTGAATAATTGTTGTCTTGATGTAAATTAAAATCGCTGCACTCTTCGCCTTCTAAATAATATAACTCTTATTTATATAACTCTAATTTTTAATGCTTTTATTGAATATTGCATTAAACATAAATAATAATATTTTCTCTTGATATTAACTTTAAGTTTTTAACTTTAAGTTTTTTTTTTTTATAAATTATAATTTTTTTTATTTTTTTCATCTACTTGTTAATTTCCAAGAATCGACTGTTCGAACACTTGACGTCATTCACCTTCTTTTAGATCAGGTGTGGGCTTTAGAATATTGCCAACAACATTTTTTAAATTTAATTAATACACAAAGTCTCGTACAACTTCTTTAGACTCTTCTAGTAACCTTTTTTTAACATGTTTCCCTGATTTTGATTGCAATGGTGTTCCAGTAGTTAAAGATTTATTAAACTTATGAAAGTAAAACACTCTATGGATGCTAATATTTAATGTTGAAACGTTTCTTTTTAAGTCATACAGCATTTCAGTTTGAATCGTGATGATACGCGTATACCAACAGGAGTAGGATTTAGATTATTGCATTTTAATGTTTTTTTTTTGCTGTGGGAATCAGGTAAACACACTTCAACCAAAAAAAACCAAGAATCGTGAGATATCAATTTTTTCGTATGGATTAAAAAAAAAAAGGAAATGCTAAAAACATCAGTTTATTTTTTGCCGGAACTACGCAAATATCAAAATGAAGTTTGCTAAATATCAAAAATGAAGTTTACGCAAATATCAAAAGGAAGTACTTTTTTTATTAAGTGACTATATATTAAATAGCGAGATACGAATAATTAAATAAATTTGCCATTTTTCCAAGTTTTACTTTATCGTGCAAATATCAAAATGAGTATATACAAAAACGTATAAAAAATCGAAAAAATAAATCAATACAATAGTTGATTAAGTCATCATTGATCGAAATCTATATAAGCGGATGTTCTCTTAATTCGGTCAGAAGAATGCCTACTTACTCTCCTAATAAGTTGGATGATTATTGGTGAAAAATAGACGAATTATTTTTTTATAGAATTTCTTTTATTAAATAAAAAATGAATAGAGTAACTCGAGATGATTGGTTAGTAGTCGGTGAACATTTGACTAAAGACAACGTCAAGAAATTGTTATATATGTTACAAGTACCACTTGGAAAAAAAGAAACTATTCAAGATGGTTTTGAATTTATAAATTATGTTATTGAAAATGGTGATTTGAAAATGGTGATTTCAATATTTGAACAAATCGGTCGTCACGACATTGTGAGCTTTTTACAAGCGAAAAGTAGTGTTAATGAACAAAAAATAGCGTTAATGGTCGGAACTGAAAGTGATGATTATTTTTTTCCGCAGTCAATAACAGACTATACATATTAATTGTACATATTATACATATTATACATATTAACTATATTTTTTTCTTTTTGAATTGCTTACTTTATTGATTCGAGATCTTTTTTTATTTTTAAAAAATTGTATTTATTTTATTTCTTTAAAAAAAATATGTTATGAAAAATAATGGTTTTTTCTTATAACTCATTTAAATAGTATGTTTGTTTGTTTTTTTATTTTTTTATTTGATTAAGTTAAGATTATCTTTTTTTATTTTTTTTTAAAAAATTATCTTTTTTTTATTTTTTTTTATATAGTTTTTTGAAAAAAAAAAAACATTTTTTATTTTTTTAAAAAATTTAAAAAAATAGATAAAAAACATTTTTATTATATTAAAAAACTATTTGTTATAACTTTTTGCATTAAAAAATATGAATAAAAAATTTTTTTTTTTATTATATTGCGATACTTACATTTTTTAGCGATAGTAAAAAAATAATGGGTTTTTTAAAGCTGATCGTTGCTCATTTAAGCAAGTATCCTGAGCGTTTGTTTTTGAAATTTTCAAAAAACAAATTTGAACCTCAAAATATGTTCGAGTTACTTTTGACATTGAATGAATTGCAAGAAGTCATAGTGATTTTAGAAGATCATTTTTTAAAAAATGTTTATCAAGGCGTTAAAAGAAAAAGAAATTCTGGACAAAGTTTGGTAGTTTATCGAAAAAATCTGAAATTATTCGATTCGTGGAGAGGTAAAAAAACAGTTTGTCCTTTTTTTTTTCAGATCACAACGTAATGTTTATTTATAATTTATTATATAATATTTTTTTTCAGATCACAATGTAATGATCGACAGCAAATGGAGAGAGGTTTATCAGGTTGTGTGTAGAGAATATGATAATTACAAAATGGATATGGAAACAATGACACAAGATGAATTTATAGAACGCATCGAGTTTTGTCTTAAATTACGTTACAATATGAATGATGATGAATATTTTTTGTATAATTCTGTTTATAATTTTATTTCGAAATTAATTAAACCGTACACAAAATGGGATTGTCACATGGATCAGTTGATTGATTTTTTTATTTCTGAAGATGCAATCGATATTTTTGCTACTAGATTCAACAAGGTTCCTCTTGTTATTAAATTACTTAAAGTGCACTATTTGGCCTTGATTCTTGAATGTTGGAAAAATTCACCGAGCATGAAAAATCATTTTGATGAATATGATTTTTGGACGCCTGATCAAATTGAGCGTTATGAAAATCAGACGTTTAATGATATTCAAGTGGATCGACATCAGATGCAAGCATTTTTGACGTATTTTAAAAAGCAAAGCGAATATTTTATCAGCGATAGTCATCGTACTAAATTTAATTATGTTCTTGAAGCTAACAATGCGATAGTTTCGTTGTATGAGGAAGATGACAAAGATGATTTCTGGGAAAAAGTCAAAAATTATTACTTTTTTGGACGCCTTATTGTTTAATGATTTTTTTGTTAAATTTTTTTTAAATAAAAATAGTTATTATGGCAATTTTTTTCTTTTTCTTTAAAAATTAGATATTAAAAAACATTAAAAAACTTATATATTTTTTAAGAATGATATATTTTTAAGAATGATATGTTCTTAAAAAATTTTTTTAAATTTTTTTTTCTTTTAAAAAAAACAAACAGGTTCATAAGAAAAAAATGTTTGATTTTGTAATGGATATTGAAGCTATTGATTGCGGAGTAAAGCATGAATGGGGAAACTTTTGCATTCGTGAAATAAGCATTGTGAATCGACATTTGACTTGTATTAATTATCATTTGCAAGTATGTAAAACAAAAGAACAAATGAAAGAATTTTATCAACAAAGAGCTGAATATGTCAAACGTAATATCAATAACCTTGACATTTTTGTATTTAGTATTTACCGTTGTGATGACGTTAAAGAGTTGCTGAAAGTACTTTGCAAAGAAAAGAGTGTTATTTATCATAAAGGCGCTATGGAAAAAAACTTAATCGAGTATATTGGTTGCGTTTCGTTTGACATTAACAGTTTGCATACGATTCCGTCAGTGAATAAGGACATCGAATACTTATCTATTAATAAAAAGTTTGGTTGCGGACATCACGGAAATAACTTAAAAATGCATTGCCCTAATTCTGAATGTTATTTTTTTATTAAGAAACTAATTGACACTGGTTACTTTAATGACACAAATTCAAAAAGAAGATATAATTTGTTATAATTAATTTTATTTTTTTAAAAAAGAAATATTTTGTATTCATGAATTAATAAAAAATTAAAACTATAAAAAATAATTTATTTTTTAATTTCATTCGCTTTTTTTTTCAGGTAACATTTTTTTATTTTTCTAGTTTTTTTAGAAAAATGAATGAATTAAATTGTACAGCAGCTAACGTCCGTTGGGTAACACGCATGAAAAATGAAGATGTCGATGAAAATAGTACAGCATCTACATCTAAAGTCCGTTGGCAAACGTGGCGAACGCGCATGAAAAAAGATGATTTTAAAGAAATCTGCACAGTAGTTAAAGCCCGTTGGGAAACGCGAATGAAAAAAGAAGATGGTAATGAAAAAAAAACATTATCTTATGAAAACCGTTATATAAATCCAAATAGCGTATTTTATGATAATAACGACATAATGGATGATGTATATGAGTGGAACAATGATTTTTCTGATTGGGAGTCGGAAGACGAAACTTTTAATAAAACTTTTAAAGTATGTAAATAATAACATTTTTTTAAAATATGTAAATAATAAAAAAAAACTATGTATATATAAATTTTTTTTGTTTATTAAATAATTTTTTTTACAGTTCATACTTTTGTAGCATTTTTTTCAATTCGCTAAGTTCGTTGCGTTGTTCAACTGGAATTGAATAAAATTGAGCAATGTTTTTTAGTTTTTGATAGCTGTTATAGGTGTGTCTTTGTTGATCATCGTCCAAATAAGTTTGCATAAGGTTTGATTTTAAAATGGCAGGCAAATTTTTCAAGTCGTCGTCTGTTAAAAACGGTGTAGCTGGATCCTTTACTAACAACAAGTTGTTTTGTAATAAAAAAGTAGTCAACGTATTGTTTTTTTTAATATCATTTTTGTAAACGTCTTTGTTTATGCCTGAATAAGGAGTCGGTTTTCGACGATACAATGCGCCGGCTGTTCTCTCTTTGACATTTAAACGATCAAAAATTTGAAAATCTTTTTCGTATAACTTTTGCGCTGTTTTGTCTGCATATAACCAAAACGAGGTTTTGACAAAATAAAAAAAATCTGACAAATTTGAAACGCATTCGTTCTTTGTTCTGTTATCTCCTGCAAAAGTAAAATATTGATTAAGAATACTGTCTATGGTATCAATTTCGATATCGCTAGAATTAAACCATTGCTGCTTTAGTAAATGGAGAAAATAGAGGATCCACGGTCCGCAAAGCGACGAATCGCCAAGTTGATATGCCAAATCATTAAAAACAATGTTCACGTTTTGAATGTCGTGTTTTTGCGAATAATAAAAACAAAAATTTGTAAACCATTCGTCTTGCGTGTCGCGAAGCGGAAAATGTTTTTTACGTCTAGTATAAAGATGGTCGTTATAGTTAAGAGTCATTTGACTTAGCGCAGTCGATAGCGAGTTTGTTTCGGCATATTCCAAGAGGTCAGGATTGTTTTGAACTGCAATCGGAATTTGTTGAAAAAAACTTTCCTTACCTAAACTGTCAAAGCAAAACAAGCTATTATTGTTTAATTTGAGCATCATGCGCCAATGCGTTCCATTTTTTTTAGACGAGTCACTGTTGTAGATAAAAAAGTCACCGACTTGAAAATTCTGTTTAAATACGTTGTTGACTTGGTCAAAGGGAAAAACGCCTTTAAAATTTTTAAAGTTCTTTTTGCAATATTTTTCCAAACTAAGATCAGTGGTCATCTTTTTTTTCTGCGAGATTGTGAATTAGTAGACTGTATACGGCATTGACAATTTCTTTATAAAACAAAACAGTGTTTTCTATTTTTATTTCGCCAGACAAGAGTCGCTTTGTAAACCCGTTTGAAATCATCACTTCGAGCGCTTTGAAAATTTTTTTTATAACAGGCATAGAGAGGGTAATAATGTCAGCGATACCGTCAACATTGTCTTCATTTTGTAACTCTTCTAATGAAAATCCATTTGATAGACTAAGCATAGATGTCAACGCTGACCCGTAGGTGATGTTTAAAAATTTTAATTCTTTTTTCATGTCGAGTGTATTTTCATTTTGGATGGTTGTTGTCTGATTAAATTTTAATTGATGTCTGTCGCACATGCTTTCTTTTGAAATATCAAGACTATTGATTTCATGACTCACTTCGTACCAAAACGTTTTCTTTTTAAGTTCTTTTGGTTCGGCTTTAATTAGTCGTTGTAAAACGTGCATCTTTGCATCATTTTTTATTTTTAATTCGAAATTTTCGATATCGCGTGTTTTCCATAGTTCTACAAACAAGCAGAAATTACAAGTTGTTTTTGTCATTTTGTTTTCTTCCATTTTTTTAATAACTTCTTTTTTTTTCAAATAAATTTCTTAATAATTTTTTGAAAAAAAACCTTAACGTTGCTTTCACTTAATGTCACAAGCATGAATGCAAAGAGACAAGACAAAAAATTAAATTCAAAAAAAAATGGATTAAACATGTAAATACTAATGTTTAATTTATAAAAAAGAGCTGTTTTTTCGAATAACAGAATGCATTTTTTGTTTAAAAAATGCATAAAAAAAAAACAAATGAAAAAAGTAAAAAAAAAACATGGACTAGGCCCGATAGAGCAAAATGATACTTGCAAAAAGATAAATTATCGCATGTTTAATATATCAACTTTTTTTTCTAATAGAAATAAAGTAAGACATTTTTTATAAAAAGTTTTTATTAAAAAAAAAAAGCTGTTAATAAAAAAGATATTTTTTTTTTTTATAAAAAAAAAAGATTTTTAATAAAAAATGACTCAACAAATTAACAATTTGCAAACGCGATTTTTAAAAGTCATCGAATCTGAATTTGTAAAAAAAGATGAACAAGAACGTCTTTTTGGAATATTGCATACAACTTGGCAAAATAATGTAACTGCAAGACTTTTAGCTATTAATAACGCTCTTATCGGAGAAGGACTTGTTGGTAATTTTGTAGATCTGAATTTGGCTATTAACGCTTATCGAAACGCTTTGGGCGCAGGCGCAGATGCAACTCTTATTGCTCCTCTTCCTGAACCAATCAACACATATGTTGTGCCTGAAGTTATTCAAATCATTCGAGACTATGCTCTAATGAGTTCTTCCTTGTCAGTTTGTGGACTCGCTGCGTCAATGATGACAAACGCTTAATCAAAGTTTTTTATAAAAAAATGTAATTTATATAAATATAAAAAAAATATTGTTAGCATTTTTTTTTTAGAAAAAAAATAAAAAAAACGTATTAAAGTTTTTTATTTTATTATATAAAAAAATACAATATCGTTTTTTTTACATGGCTTTTTTTATTGCACTTTGTACTGCTAATCCGGTTGCTCCTCCTACTGCTCCAAGTGCAGCGGCTTTTCCAACAGCTAGAGCTGTAGGACCTGCAATAGCTGCTGCAGCAGCAGCTTTAGCTCCAAAAGCAGCAATAATCGGTGCCAACAGGAGCGGAAAAAAACCACCGCGTTGTTTTTTCCATTTTTTTCGTTTTATTTTTCGTCCGTTTCCTACTTGTTTTGGTACTCGAATGACCATAGAGAGTAATAAAACTCGGTTTCCTCCTCGTTTGCGAGCCATTTTTTTTCTTTTTTTATAACGAATTTTGATAATTGACTAATCGCTGAACACCTTCTTTGCCAATGCTCGATTTGAGACCTGCGTTTATGATTCTTTTTGCAAAACGTTTGACGGCTTCAAATTTAGGTCCTTTTCCTCGATGCTTTTTTGATTTTTTTGTTTTAACAAATCTGCCTCGTCTATCGCGTCGTTTCATGTCAGATCATGCACGTAAAAAAATATTATTTGAAATAAGAAAAAAACACATAATGAGCTTCGCTATAAAAATACTTTGCAAATATTTTTTCAGTATTTTAGCGACAGTTAAATAAATTAAAAGCGACTGTCCTGTTTTTTAAAAACGAATGATTTAAGTGTTGCTTAGTGATTTAGGCATCAAGGCTAGATTTTCATTAAATCCTTTTCCGGTCATCACAAATTGACTTTTGTGAAGCATATCAATGCGTACAACTGCATTATTTATAGATGTAGTAAATTTAAGAGTCATCGACGCATTAGATGAACCTAACACGTTAGGTGAGTCCATATCTGTAACTCTGTTTTTATCTGCAGTAAGATCAAAAGCTAGTACCTCGTTATACGAATTGAGCCAATAGTCATTTTCAGTTGCCGCAAATTCGCCTACATAATCTGTAGAATAACGTAATATTTGATTTCGCATATCGTTTTCAGAATTTGTGCCGTCATTAATAAATGATAAATATTCTCGATAAAGTTGCTTTCTTGTTTTAGGTAACGATAAGTCGTAAGTAAAAGTACTACCGCCTCCTTGTAGAAAGTTGATACGCACGTTGTTAAATGTCACTGATGCTATTAATTCTTGAGCCATATTTCTAGGTGCTCTGCATCTAAAGTTGCTGTGTTCGGCTTGATCTTTACAAAACAGAGACACGCATACTACATGCGGAGTCAAGCTATCTTGTTTAAAAGTATTAAATGGTATGACCATAGTTTTTGTTTGAGGAGGCACGTCGATTGATCGCACTTCCCAATAGTTTTTATGCATTGCTACATATTGTGTGTTAGGAAACGCGTCAATAAATTTATTTCTTTCAAACGCATACGTGTCGGTCACTTTAACTTCGTTTGCCGTGACGGTCGGGTTATTAAGTCGAAAAGCCATTGCATTCATTGCTGTCATATCAGCTGCGGTGGTTGTAGGCATATTTTCGAATAATTGAGCAAGATTTGTTTCAATTTCAAAAATAATTACTAATTTTAAATTTTTTCCAAAATATTCTTCTAAGTCAAAAATATCATCTTAATGATAGAGGGAAATGCTAAATTGGCATCCTGTTGGTGAGCATGCCGGAATGACAAATTGCGCATTATTTAGAGCTTGATAATTTGTCGGTCCAGTTGTAGTATCAGCAATAATAGGAGTATTTGGATCTGTCATATGTGCTAAAGTTGCTGCCCTGCTAACACTTAAACCAAGGTTAGGCGTAGGGCCAGAGCTATCAACTCGATAGTTTGCAGTTTGAGCTAAGTAAATTTTTTCGAGATAAGATGTCGGATACTTAAAGCGTTGAATGTAAGCACGTTGTTCATTTTTTTCGTTTGTATTTAAACTGTTATTTGCTGTAGTTTGATTATTCCATTCAAAATTTGGATACACTTTTATGCCTTTGATCAGATTCAGGCAAAAATTAGCTCTCATAGCGATTTTTCTTATAAACGCAGCGTCAGCAGCAGTGAATGGAGTGAGCACATTGTTTAGTATTGATTTGTAAAGATTCAGTGTAAAATTGAGCGCCATGGTGCGATAAATCAGGTTTTCACCTGGTTGAATTGTAAATTGAATTTTTTTTGTCATATCAGTGTTAGTGTCTGGATAATATTCAACGTCATAATCGGTTAAAACCTCTCCTTGTTGTACGGGTACATCAAAACCTCGCCAACGATCTTGATATCCCTCTATTTCTTCTTTTGTTAATTTCGCAGTAAGCGAAGGCAAGCTTTCTTCATCCATTTTTTTTGTTATAACAAAAAAAAAACCTTCAAGTAATGCTTTTTTTATTATTACATTTTTTTTTGAATGCAAGCGTTGTAAAGAAGCGAATTGATGTGCTCTTCTCTTTTTTTAATTTGTAACCGCGAAATTTATAACAAATTAACGACTCTATAGGTATTTAAGAGTATATAATATTTAAAAAAAAATTTTTTTTTCAAAAATTTAGTCCTCTTCTTGTTCAAATTTTTTCTTTACTTCTTTTAGTGCTTTTTTGTATCCCTTCGTCATATACTTTTTCTTTATTACTTTCTTGTCAACTGGCGGTGTTTTTTTTACAAACAACGACTCTCTTCTATTGCAGTCTTTGCAATATCCATGTATAATATCTACTGCATTTACTGCATTTTGACACATTGCACAGAGATAACGAGTTTTTTCGACTTGAATGGTAGGTTTTTCATAGGTATCTCTAATCGTAGGTCTTTCGAAAATAGGTGTTTTTTCTACAGCAACAGGAACGTCTGTGATTTTTTCAACTGGCGACTCGACTTGTTTTGGACTCTTTTGTTTTGCTAGATCATCTTTAAATTTTAAAAATTGGTGATGTTGTTCCTGTTTTTCTTTTTCGAGTTGCTGTTGTAACAGTTGAAGTTGATCGTTTCAGTTAATAAATCCATTTTTTAATTTTACATTTTCATCTTCTAAATCATATTTGCTTCGATCGACAACTCGTCCGAGCGGATTTAACAAGTGCCTTGAATTTTTTTTAACAAAACATCTGTTTCTTTTATTGTAAAACATTTTTTTCTGATGGTTTTTTTATTTTATTTGTTAGAAGGTGTTTATAATAAAAGATTTTCAATTGAAAGGCTGAATATAAAACGTAAAATTAGGGTTATTGAATGTCACAGTTTCATCGAATTGAAGAGGTGCCAGATCTGAATTGACGAAGGTTATTTTTAAATTTTTAAAATCGTCAGCATCGTTAATGACAAATGTTTTGTAGAATCCTTCAAATTGCGGTCTAATTGTGTTTTCAAAACTAATTTGAACTACGCTATCTTGAATAGCGAGATAGGGAGCCATGTCAAATGACATAATGACGTTGTCTAAAACTGTGTTATTAACAAACGTCGGAGTTTGCTCTACGCCATCCATAGTAATCCAAACGTTTTTGTCGCTAGGTTTAAAATTCAATACACGATTAGATATGTTTAAAATATTAGCTAGCGTGCAGATAAACTTTCTTTTTCCATTAAGAAGCGTTGACAGGTCGCGAACGTTATCTGCAGACATTTTAAAAGAATACGGATTTTTTTCTACTCCGACCAGTGATCTATTGCGCTCCAAAAGCACGGTTATTCTTTTTTCGATTTTATACATTGGCTCGTAAAGAGACATCTTGAGGCACTGAATAGGCAAACTTGTTTTCCAGTCTTCAATGATCGAACCGTCGTCTGCTACTTGCAATATTATTCCGCCTGTATTTGAGACACCTCGCACTGTCAATTGTTTCAACGACAACTGTTCTAAATACGATTTGGAACTGTTAGTAAACTTAAAATACTTATTGTCGCTCGGAGCAATTTTTCTCTCGATAAACGCTGTCGAATTTAAGCTGACTTTAAGGCTGTTACTGAATATAGGCTCGGCCTCGTCTATATAAAATAAAACTTCTAAGTATTTGCCATAGTCAGCTGTCGGATCAATATTCAATATGTCAACATTTTTCATTAACATAAACGCATCTTCGGATATAGTAGACGGTGTCTTTGTTTTTATTGCCAGCGGAGGCACAAAAAACCTTCGCGCTGTCCTTACGCTGTGATCGTTGTTAAAAATGTTTGTAAATGACGGCAATATCCAAAATGATTCATTGCCTGTGCCTACACTAATGTTAGTGTAATCGTACGGAACTTCTAATTCTGTCAAACCGTACGGTTTATTACATAGAAGAGGCTCGCTGCCTCCTAATGAATTAGGGAAAAATTGAGGAGTTTGCCATTAAAATTCTTTCCATACCAATTCGTTGCTTGCCAAATAGGGCATGGGCATGTCATTAAATTGAACATTTTCTAAAGTGAATTTGTAAGTAACATAATGATCTTTAGTGAAATCAACAGGAAAAAAAGTTGTTGCTGCAAGAACATGAAATGATGAGGAGGAAATTGAGGAACACCTGTTTTATCGACTGGAAGATTGTTCGAAATAACATTATTTTTTCGCATGTACGTTCCTACCATATTTCCTAGCAAAAACTTAAGTACGTCAGGAGAATTTTTGTCAGACGTAAACGCAATCGGTATCGAATCTACACATGTGCGATAAATTGTATCGACAAGAGGGACATAATCTAAATCGTACCAAGGCGACATGCTTTGAGTCTTATCATTATATTGAATGGCTGTTTTTTTGACAAGCGGATCGTTTACTACATGTTTAATGCATTGAGCAACATTTCATGGTAAAAATTGTTTATAATAAAACGCTTGCAATTCTTTGAGTTCAGGAGTGCTAGGCGTCGGTCCGGTACTCTTCATCATATTAGCCAAATACAAATCCATCTTCACTTCGCTAACATAATAGAACGAGTCCAATATGTTGTAACGAACAGGCGTAATGCGGTAAACGATTCTCTTGTTGCTTGTTTTAGTCATATTGTAATAAGGACGCGTAGGATCAATGAGATTTAATACTTCTACATTTGTAGTATTCTTATAATGTTCAACAAATACTAAAAACGGTAAAGCTGCAATTTCAGCTTGAGATTTATTCTGCCAAACGTGTACTGAAGGATCTGTTGGATCTGGTCCGAAAAATTGATAAAATGTTCGCGCCCAATTAAATAATGTTTCATAAGGAGTTGGACCTTGCGTGTCTCGTGTAATGTTTGACCAAGGACCAAAATCAAACGCAACGGGCGTATCAGGATCGCGATCGCTCGAGCGCGAATAAATCATTAGATCAGGTAATGCGAGTTGTCGCTTTGAGCTAATCTCCATTGGAAACCAAGGATTTGTTTTGTCCCAGCCGCTTGTGTCTTCATAACTGAATTTTGTTCGTCCGTAATGTAAATAAAAATCAGGCGCTGCGGCTTTTGACCAAGTGTATTGTAATTCAGGAGTTGCATTACCGTTGGCATCTTTAACAAATTCAATACCAAACAAATCGTTTCCGAGTGCAGTTTGATAGGTACCTAAAAGTTGCAAAGGTAACAAAAGCGCGTTATTTTTAAGTTGATTATTGACATAAAAAGAGTTTACATCGTAATATAAGTCGCTGCGTTTCACCACTTGTTTTGTTGAATTTGGTTTGCGATGAGTCAACGGCACTTTAAACCATTTTGAGAACACGTCCACGCCTGGTTGCAGTTTTTGTAACGCATAAAGAAGAGTGCGTGTCGAAGAAACACCGCTAAGTTTTTGAGTGACCAAATCTGTTGCTAAATTCAACGATTCAGTGTAGGCGCCAGCTTCGTTTCCAAAATCCATGTAATACTGTATGCTTCTTAAATAAAAACCATTTTTTATTTCGGTATTGAGGATAGAGTCCATTCCGCCTTTTTCAAATACAGGCACGAGTTCTGTACTTATCATGCGTCGCATGTAATCGTTCACTAATTTTCTTAATTCGTACTGATCTTCTGTTAAAACTATAATGTTTGCAGGTAGTTCCATTTCCTTGATGTGTATAATAGTGTCCTCTTTAAATGTTAAAGCCGGTTCGCTGGGCAAGGAGAGCGGAATTTTAAATTCGTTGATGCTATTCCAATGCTCTGTTGTATCATTAAATAACGAGTCGCCTGAATTAATTTTTGAAAAAAAATAATCATGTGTCTTATATTTTCCTTCATATAACTCTTCTAAATACAAACTCATTTTTTGTTTTTTACAAATTTAATTTATCAAAAAATTCGGTTTCGTATTCGTTCAAGTTAGAGTAATAGTCTTTTTTTCTGTCTCTTATATAGGGAGTAATGTCAACGCGTTTTAAATAGTACACTTCTTTTTCGTCGAGAGCGTTCGCTACTTTATACAAATCAGGCGGACTATAAAAATTGTTTGCAACATCGTTATTGCGAATAACTTTTACAATATTATAAATGTTTTTCAAATCCCACTTTGAAACTACATTGGTGCTCGCTTTTGCAAATTTAAGTCGCGGATCCGTATTGAAATTCCTTTTGTACACTTTCATAGCGACTAGCAAAGGTTTTAAAATGGGTAGTTTTTTTTTCAACGTTTCGTTTTCTACTCGATACAAATTTTGACTTTTAAACGTCAAACGAGCTTTCTTTTGATCTTGAAAACTATCAAGCATGCGCAAAGCTTCACCTTGTTTTGTATCTAAATTCAATTGTTCAGGCGTGATGCCAGACACTGTGCGTTTTGATTTGTTTAACTTTTCTTCTACTAGCGGCAAAAAACTGGTCCAATCTGTCTTGTCTGTCAATTTTTTAGCGATTCTTAATTTTTGATATATATCTTTGAGGCGCCGAATAGCGTTTTCAGCAAGATAAGCCTTTTGCAGATTTTTCGATGAGAAATGCGTAATTTTATTTTCATTACACCACGCTTCAAACTGTTTGTTATAAAATTCGCCACCTCTGTCGGTCTGCAAAAAGACTTCTTCTTGTCTGTTCATGTGTTCGAACAAGCTTTTTAGAGCAACAAGTATTTCTCTTGCTGACTTACCGATGCTGGCTTTGAAACGAACAAACCAGCTGACACCGTCAACGAGAACAACGCAATAGTTGCGACGATATACTTTTTTATCCGTATTAAAAACACTCATGTCGGCCAAATCGCAATGAAAATATTGTCCTGGCAAATTATAACTTTTTTTATGCGTGCGATAACTGTACGGTGTTCGTGGCTCTTCTAACTTGCTCAACACGTTGGTCACTTTAAACAATAACGACATTTCGCTCCATCTTTTTATTAATTTGTTATAGGGTTCGTTTTCTTCTCGAAATTTTCTAATGTTATCGAACAGTTTTTGATCTTGGGCACTTTTGCTGCCGTTTTGCAAGGCTAACAAGTTTTTTTTGATTTTGGCAATCGTGTTCAATCCAAAAAGCGAACTTTGAATGGTCGTCAACGCCGAACTCACAAGATCATCAATCTGATCCATTTTTTGATAAACTGAAAGCTGCTGATTTTTTAGCAATTTCTGCCTTTAAATCGTCAATTTGCTTTCGTGTATCCGGCGAATATGTTTCCTCGTCGACCTTTATAGGGTTTCTTACGTCTTTAGGATCTACATAATCTTTATTTTTGAGAGGAGTGGACGTGGAAAAATTCTGACTTGCGTCCGTGTTAAAACTGCTTTCGGGTTTGTCAAAAAACTCAAGTCGCTGACGAAACGTTTCAGATGTTTTTTGACTTTTTTTTGCGTCGCTTCTCAGTTGCATAGTGTGAATCTTTTTAGTGTTGACATTCGGTGGCGTGTTTTGATCAAATTTTATAAAAGAAGCGTATTTTAAACAAAAATCTTTCACCTTTTTAGGATTACCTTCGGGACCGAGCGCTGCATATTCGCTAACAAGAAAATGCAAAGAACTTGCGTTGTTACTGTAAAGCGTGCTGATCACCATGATCGTTTCAATTTTGGCTTGAACAGAAACGTTGCTGTTTGTATTGAACAAGTTAGGCAAGTTGTCGATAACGTTTGCCATAAATTCTTTTTCCTTTTCCATAATGTTCATGATAGCCGCATAAATGCCTGCACTAAACGCTTGTTTTCTTAATGCGATAAATCGCTGATGAAAAAACCGATAGGATAATATATAAAAAAACAAAAGAGCAGAATCCATATCGTCAGCTTTATAAAATTTTTTTGTCAAATAATCTAATTTGTTGAGTCGTTCAGGTTCGATAAACTTTTGAGAATCTTTTACAATGTCCATCATGTCATCAATAAACTGTTGTCCGGACATGCGATAGTAGGCCAAAAGATCCATGATCCATCTGTTGACTACATCTTCAAGACTGCCAATGAGTTGTTCAATGATTCTGTTGAAAAGAGAAGTATCGTCGAGAAGATTCGCTGTGGCAAAACTGCTATTTAAAGAAACCCATTTAAAATCTTTTTGTTGTGTTTTGTCCAAAGAAACACTGTCCCATTTCTTTGTATCACGAAATGGAACTTGACCTTTTGTGGCAGCTTTCAATAGTTTTGAAAAAGGCAAATACACCAAATCGTACTTATCGTATAATACATATTTGGGTTCTTCACTGACGTGAGAGTTGATTAAAGTAAAAATGTTGTTGGCTTCCTGATAAACGAGTCGCTCGTCAGAAAGAGGAGGTAGTTGTTTATTTGTCATATTATTATATGATCATCTCTAAAGTTTCATTTGTATCAAAAACTTTACTTTTGTACGTTAAAAAAAGGCGAACGTTGTTTGGCACATTGCTGTCCGTTTTCAAAACAGCAAACGATAATTTATAGGCATTTTGTTGAAGACTTCCGCTGTGTCCTTTCAATGCCCTACCTATCCAATCTTTGATAGGTTTTTGGCTTGAAAGTCTGCTATCGTTTAGCAATTGCGTTTTTTCAATTTCGTTTACGTCACGGTAGAGAGCATTAAATTCGTGAGATTCTAACGGAACAAGCACATGTCGCGCAGGTTTGGTTGGAGGTTTATAAAAGTCTTTTAGTGCTTCACTTCGCAACGTTTGCGAATTTTTTGTTTGTCTTTGTGTTCGATTAAATTCAACCAATTGTCGCGTGCTATTTCTCGCATTAAATTCTTCAATTTTATCTTTCTTCAGCAAATTAACAAAAACAGGAATATCTTGATTGACACTTTGAAACGCATTCCACACGTTTGGGTCTGTTATTACGTTAGGAGCATCAACAGCAAGCAAAGTCATATAAGGGTATTGCTCTTGTAATGAGCGATTAAATTCAAGTTGTTGTTCGGCTGCTATTTCATACTGACCACGATCGGTCCATTGATTTTCAGCATATTGACCAAACTGTGGTAAAGTTAATAGTTCCGGCTCAATAGTATATTTTTTATTTGGATCAAGTTTATTGCCGTTAATCATAACTTCATTGCTTTTTTCTATTTTTGCAGCCTCTTTTAAATAATCCAATTTAGTCAATTCTTTTCGGTTATCTTTTAGTTTTTTTATAATGCCATTATAAAGTTCGTCAACAGTAGGAGGATTATAAACTCGTTTCATTTTTTTTTCAAAACAAAAAAAAAACTAATTTTTTTTTTTATCATTTTTTATTTATTCCATAAGTATTATAAAAGTAAGTGCGCGCGTGACATATAATAATGTCAGACGGAGCGCTGCTTTTAAAAGCATAAATTTTAGAAAAGTACATATTGACCATGTTGATAAATTTGCGAAAGTTTAGCGAATTGAAATAACGTAAAAGCGTATCTTTGTGAACGCTAACATAGTCTATTATTAAATTATTTCTTTCTTGTTTTTTAAATGTTTTTCTTTTTAACTTGCCCGATTCGTCTTCTGTCGAGTACGGAAATAGCATTTCTCCCAAAAACAACTTGATGCACGGATCAACATAGTCTTGGAACGCTTTGATGATATCGTTTCGTTCGTCGTTCGTAAAAAAATCACAGGACAGCATAAACGACGGATTGAGTTTCTGTACAAAATGACCCATGTACACGATGATATCGTTTTCGGTTAGGATTTTTCTTTTTTTTAAATCAGGAATAAAAAGATTACTTCGCGCAGCCAAACTTATTCTTCGCATGGCTTTTTTCTTGTCTATTTTGCATTGAAGTTCCGTCTCTTTATACTCGTAGGTAACGACACGATCAAGTTCTTCTTCTTCTTCTTTATACTCGTAAGTAATGACACGATCAAGTTCTTCTTTTCTTTCCTCTTTGCTATGCGGTTCAAGATCGACTAAAGATTTTTTTTCAAGTTCGTTTAATCGTGTAATTTCTTTCTTGACCTGCGACTCGTCGCTTTGAAGTTCGCTAGCAAGCCAAATATCAAGATCTTCAATGGTCTTAAACATCACTGTCGTTGTTACTCTCGCTACTGCTGCAACTACTGCTCTCTGCTGAACTTGAAAAGCGTCTTTTTTTAAGTTTTTTATTTACAAAGTCAGCTCGCGTTTATTAATCAAGTGATAGTGTTTGGCTTCGAACTTTCCGTTCATTACGATGGAGCGAGTCAATTTGCTTTTGCCTGAATTTACAGGACCTACGATAAGCACATTGCCCTGAAAAACGTCGACTTGTTCCTTGAAAATGTCATACTTTTCAGAAGGCAGTTCTTTGTCGCCAATTTCGCTAGATTTATTGAGCGGCAAAGGAAATCCTCTTTTTTGACACAGTGCCTCGTAAGCGTTTTCCATTTTTATTTTCATGGTTATGAAAAAAGAAAAAAAATTACAAAAAAAAAAATTTATTCAGTATTTTCTTGTATCGATTTTAAAATAGGCAACGCAAAGCGCCGCATGAAGACGTCTCTTTTTTGTAAATCAGGACAAGCGTTTATCATTTGTTTTTCTAATTCAAACAATTGGCGTAAGTACTCGTCGCTGCACAATTTTGCCATGTCGTTCTCGACTGTTTGGTTTAATTTTCTCAAAGCACGCAATCGAATATCGCCACGAATCAGTCCCAACCCGTTATTGCATACGTACAGCTTTGAGTTGACTTTATTCATAAAATTTAATTTTTTCTCGCACAATGCGATGCCATTAGTTGAAAACTGGAGTCGATTTTGTTTAAATAAAGTGCTCGATCTGTTCAAGCAGGATCTGGTGCTGTCAAAATAGTTTTCCAAAACAAACAAAGAAAGTCCGTTGACATAATGCGACGATAACAAATGCTGTTGAGGAAAACCTTTAGCTCTAAATTTGTGCGAGTCGTCTACAAACGTCACTTTATAACATTTAGCTGCAAGAGCTATCACAAAAGTAATAAGTTTATGAGGTGATTCGTTTTGAAAGCGATGAGTCATCTTTTGATAACGAGTAGAATAAAGCGGGTGATGTTTAGGATAATTCGAGTAATCCATCATGCTTTCAAAATCCTTGTCGTTAGCTAATGCGTTTTCAACTTTTATATCAAAATCTTCACAGTGATCTCCGTATATACTAAAAAATAGAGAATCCGTATCTGTTGCAACAAGCTGACAAAAAATGTTCTCTTTCAGCAGAGCTCTTTTAATAACGCTTGCAAAAACAGTAACACTTTTTTTAGCGTGTCCTAAAATGCCACAAGCTACTAAGCGCAAGCTATCGTTTAAAACATTTCTTTTTGTGGTGATCAAACAGAATGCTTCGTTTATTTTTTCGTTTCTCAGAGCGATTGACATTGCCTCAAACTCGTTTATTGTTTTATCAGGTGAATACACACTTTTTGTATCAAAATGAAATATTTCAGTTAATATTAATTGCTTATAAATACTTGAATAAGAATCAATTCCATCGCGACGAATTCGTTTATCACTTAAATCAATGCATACTTGCTCTACATCGTGCACGTCTAAAAGAGTTGTTAAACTGGCAGGCAAACAGGTTTCAATTTCGAATATACCGTTTTCTTTTAAATAATTTACTGATTCGATTATAATTTGCAAACTTTTTCTCAGACACTTTTGCTTGTTCACTATAAACTTGCAATTTTTATAGGTTTCGCTCTTTCTCGCTGTCCAGCCATAATGCCCGTTTATCATCAATTTAAAAGATCCGTCTTTTACTTTATCACCGACAGCGTTTGCTTCAGCTCTCTTTTTCGATAAACTGCTCACAAATTCTTTTGCTAAATTATAACGAACAACACCTACAACGGCTAGTATTTTAACTATAATAACATGTTCATGTTTAGTCATCCATAGAAGACGATCCAAAGATTCGACAGTTTCGTGCTCGTCTAATTTGTACACGAGTCTTTCGCCTTTATCGAGCGCTATTTGAAAAGAATTGGAGCGAGTGTCCCATTTTCGTTTGTCTAAAATTTCGCTCGGCGACAGATCGCATATCGAAATGCTGTCGCGTTTAATACAAGGCGAAATACCGCCAGTGAGCCAGTGATAACGATCGTCAATTTTGATAACGCATCTTACAAGTGCACTTTTAACAAACGAACCATCACTTTCGCCCCCATAAACATCAACTACTTCTTGCAACGTTTGATAATGATATTCGATAAAACTACGCATAGCAAACGGTAGAAGCAGTTCTTGGGCGCCAGCATACTGACCATTTTCATCCATTATCAAAATTTTATTCGACACATTAGGTTGTTCATTTAAAACATTCTCAAAATACGAAGTGTCTAAGGCGACGCTCTGTGTGCCGTTTGTAGACATGCCTCCTTTCATGCATTCTTCAATCATACGATGATGTTCTTTAGAAGGCGGATGTTGAATAGCGATATTGCCAATATACGAATTCATTTTACTTGAAAAGGAAAAAGAAGAAAGTTGCGAGATGGCATGAAAATGAAGTTCGTTGTAAATTTTATTGTCAAAATCAAATAAAACAAATGCCAAAGCGATCGTGTCAATGACATTATAAATTTCCAACAAAGTAGAGTATTTTTTCAAATCTAACATTTTCCACATGGCTAACACGTTTTCATAAGGTTCCTTTAGCGCGACTCGTTCATCTTCTTCGTTTTTACTTCGACTCAATTTGTTGTGTAAAAAATCTTCGATAGGCGGGCAACACGGGTTACCGTCAACGTCGACGAGCGGCTCTTCCAAACTTTCATAACTAATTTTAGAGTAAGGAAAGCAACTTTTTCCTGTAAAAAACTGAGTTCCTTCGACATTGCTAATCAAGTCAGCTCCTCGTTGATGCGAAACGATTTTTGTTTTAATCAAATAATGTATAACCGACAAACGTACTTGTTCTTTAGTTTTTGTGTCTAAATTACGAGTAGCATCTGCTAGCGACGTGTTAGTAATACGATAACTGTCTTTAAACACACAAAAATCCCCAAACGATAACGATTTAATTTTGCTCATGTTGTCAGTAATAAAAAAAGAATGTTCTAACGACAGTCGTTTGACGATGTTATCAAAATCGCCTAGATCAGGATCGTCTTTATGTGACCACGGAAAGCTGCAAAATTCTTCAAAGTGCTTATTAATCATTACGCTGTGATCGAAAGGAGCATTGTGCGAAAAAATGTCTACGCGTGGCTTTTCAACTCTGCCATATTGTACATTGCAATACGAATGCGCCAACCCCAATACGGAACCAGTCCAATGGTCGTGATCGATAACTGCATGATCGATATAGCAAAACACGAGAGATTGCAAATATGTTTCCAGGGTTGCTTTATTATTGTTGACATATTCGCTTGGAGTTTCTTCAGACATACTTAAACTTCCTGCCACTAGACAATGGTCCCATACTTGTCCCAATTTACTAACGCTACTCGTAAAATCAAAATACTTTAAAACGACTGAATAGTCTGTATAGAGACAATTGATTTTGCCTACTAGAAACAAAATTTCATTATAAAAAAAATACGAATCGGATAACATGTCTTCAAACGTTTCTTCCTCTAATTCAAATCTTCTTCGAACTGTATTGACTATTGCTAATAGTGTATCATTGCTGACCATCAAATATTCACACAAACTTCCATTTTGAACACGACACAAAACGCGACTTTCAAACAAATAAAAACATACAAAAATGCGAAAAAGATATAGCAAATGCTTTTCGATATTCTCCTTGCTTGTTACTTGCAAATAGTTTGAACTAAAACGACTAAGAGTAAAATGATTCATTTTGCTAATATTACCGAACAAAATGTAAACGAGGAGCATGATAAGCATCTTCGCATTGGTACACGTTATGATTGCTTGACAAAATGGTGTTGCCATAAACGCGTTTGTCCACACTCAATTTACATATGGTACATTTCGGAAGCTCTTCATCAAACAGTTGTTGTCTTTCGTTCCGCGAAATACGAAGCAATTGATTTGCTTTTAACTTTTCTTGCATTAAAGAAATAACGACATAACATATAGCGAAAAGATCAAAAACACGTAAACTCTCCAAGTCCGACACATCTTTAACTCTTTGCCAACGTTTTAAACGAACTACCTCTAATAACGGATTCACGTGTTGTCGAAAAGACCAAGGCAACTTTTGAAACAAAAATTCCATACTCTCTTTTGTATTTAAAAAAAACATGCTTGATTCTCTCAAAACGTTGCCTTGAGTATCGTAACCAAAAATTTCAGCGCTCAACTTTTCATTCGTACAAAAAAGAGTCACACTGTGACAATAATAAAATAATTGTCCGTCGCGTGTTTCAGTTTCACAATCAAACGTGATATACAAAGGAAAACAGTTGCGAGATTGATGGAAAAGAACTTGTTGAGGTTCGTAAAAACGCTTTTTTAGCGGATAAACAAGTTTGTTGTCTTTATAAAATCCTGCACATGTTCGATGCGCTCTATGATTATCATAACAATTTTGACAAAAATCACATACATTACCCTGCAAGGCATTTTCAAATCGATATTGAAAGCGTTTAGTTAGTAAGGAAACGCAATGCGTGCCTTTTTTGTTATCTAGCAACATTAATTGAATAGTATTTTGTCGTTTTAAATTTTCGTTACTTTCTACTCGCTCTATTTCGTTTGCAAACACACGATGTGGATTATGATCATCGCGAAAGATTTTTTTACTTTCATAAAGTTTTGTAAAGCGTTTATAGGCTACACGTTGAAAACGATTTCTTTTCTCAAATTTTAAATGAACCCTCACCGGTTTAGGTAACCACTTGAAAATGACCAAGTTAAATTTGTTTAAAACCGACCGTTCACTTATTTCATCTAAAAGAAAAGATAAACCTTCATAACTTATATTAAAACTTCTTATTTTTAACCATTTCAGTTGTTCTTTTATGTCTAGGCAATCGTTTGTTGCATATTCTATAAGTCGTTCTTCATCTAAACTTTCCTGCCAATCGTTAGAGGGAAAACCATGGCTTCTTAATTTGCACCAACGATACTAAAAAACTCATATAGAAACAATTACCTTTTTCTACCATATACGAATAGTCGATACATGTGTTTCTCAATTCAAATTTATTAATGTACGACGGACAAAAACGAAACAATTCTGCTTGATTTTTCTTTTTTAGAAAACGACTTACAAAGACAAGCGATCGTCGACTTAACGGATCATCTTCGTATTGTTTTTGTCGACTTAACGGATCATATTGTATTCGTTTGAGATATTGTTGAACCATTTTTAAGTTACGTTTTGATAACGGATTGTCACACAAAGCCTTGTTTCGATAATCATTTTTATTTTATGCCAAAGGGTATCGCGCGCGCCAATAATGGAATTTCTTAACAAGACAAATCGTTCAGTACTCATTCCACCGATGATTTGCGCTTGAAATTGAGATAAATTATATAAAACAAATCCGCTGTCTATATGAGAAACATGACGGCTCCCTTCGACATTAACATGCACTAGTTCTTTAATTTTTTTAGAAATTTCCATTGTTCGAACATAATGCACTGGAGATCTAAATATTGATTTTACAAGACAATATCCGTCCGCTTCTGACCGATAAAACATGACCACTGACACAAAACCAACTAAAAAATTCCGATTTTCTGGCATCTGTCTCTTAGTTCTGCTCATTTCTTTTAAAATAACATTTCTTGTTTTGTTTTCGATAAACACACGGACGTCGTCCCACGTCATTTGATCAGAAACAATTAAATCATCGAGGCCGCTTTCATCCGAATAACGTTTCAATGTCCATAAAATTTTTTTATAATACACATCATTATTGTATTTTTCTTCGCTGATTTCTTTTTTAAATTTCATTTTTTTACTCTAAAAAAAAATTTTTTTAATGAACAAATAAATATATAAAAATAAAAACTTATTTTTCTCACTAAGTAAACCAATTTATTTCAATCTTAATAATCATTATAAAAAAAAAATTTTTTTAAAAAACTCTTACACGTTTTTTTTCTTCTGTAATAAACTTTTTTTTTTTTACAATGTATTTTTATTGTTTTTTATACAATTATATTCTTTGCATACAGTCAGTTGAACCGAATCCACCAATTCCTCTTCCTGTGCTTGTTAACTCCTCTTCTGGAACAACAATGAAAAGTTGTGGCGAAAAACATTGCAAAAATACTATTTGAGCTATAGCTAAATCTGTTTTAATTACAAACTCACGGTCGTTATTGTTCTTTAACAAAACACAAATTTCTCCGCGATAATCGCTATCAATAACGCCACCTTCTACTGTTATATTTTGAGCAGCTAATGATGATCTCGATAACAATTGTCCATAATACCCGTCAGGAATTTGCATTCGAATACCAGTAGGCACTTTAACAGTTGCTCGCTTTAATAAATACACGTCTTCCATAGCAAAAATGTCAAAACCAGCGCTACCTTGTGTAGCTCGTATTGGCATTTTCGCCGACCCTTTCAATGAAATAAACATTTTTTTAGTTTTTTTTTTCTATAAAAAAAAAGTTTTTTTAAAAAATTAATAAAAAAAGTTATATTTTATATGTTTTTTTTTTGTTAAAAAAAAGTTATATTTGATATAAACAAAAAAAAAATTTAATAAAAAAATATTTTTTTTTCAATTAAATTGCAAATACATATAACGTAGATTAGTCATATTTAAAATATCAGTCAAAGATATATCTTTACAGCTTCGTAATCTACAATGTTTGTTATGATGTTTTGTATCTTCTGTTTGACAATCATCAAGGTAACAATTAGCACGCACTAAAAAATTATTAAATAATTCAATGATATCATAATGAAAGCGCTCTTCTTCCAAATCAGTAGGCGACAAGAAACTAGTTGTTAATAACTCATAATGGGATTTTTTTTTAAAATAAATTTGCTGCAGATAAATGTAACGAAATATCAACCATAACTTTTCATATTTGTAATACGCTGTTGGACGCACATAAAATGCTTTTCGATGCGAAAACGCAGTAGAAGCTTTTTGTAATTTTGTAAAAATCGAATGGTTCAAGGATTCCCAAGTGGGCGCAAATAAATTAGTTAAAGTAAAATACGGACTCGGTGCTCTCACTTTTTCCAAACTGCAATCTAACTGTTCAACATCTTCATAACTCATTTTACCGTACAAAAAATACTTCAAAATACGACATTGTTTTAACAAAGCTAGTGATATATATTGAACATAGTCTTCCATGTGTTCTTCCATCTCTGCATTTCGTTCGCAAGTTATCAATTGTTTTACGTAAATCCAGTCCTCATGAATATCGCGTATATCATGAATATCCGTATCGTGTCGACAATTCAATATAAAATCTTTTATAAAATCCTGCACATCAGCTGCATACCTCCATTCTTGACACACAATCAAACAACGTTTTAAAAGTATTTGCTTAAACACACCAATCGATTGACTTTTTACTTGAAACATTTTTTTTTAAACTAAAAAAATGAATAATCTTTTTTTCTTTTTTTCAATTCCAAATCGCTTTTCGTTTTGTTATTATTTTCCAAATTGCTTTTATTCTCCAAATGTGTTTTTATCGAAAAGCCAGTAAAAGGTTGAGTATATCTTTTTGTTATTCCTGCTTCGTCAATAACATAAAATGATATTATTTTTTCTCTTACAGACATTTTTTATCTTTAATAAATAAGTAAAAAAATATTTTTTATAAAAAAATTAAGAAAAATTATTTTTATTTTATTGTAATAAATAACAAAATGTAATAAAAATGTATTAAAATAAAGAAACTAATGTTAAAAATTTATTAAAATAATACTAAATATATAAAAAAAGAACATTAAAAAAATACAATTTTTTTTTATTTTTTCTTTTTTTTCATAATAACATAAACAAAAAAAAAACTAAATATATTTTTGCAAGGCGTTTTTTGCTGTTTTTGTAATGCTGACATCGTGGGCTTTTTCAATTGTTTTTAAAGCAAAACCCATCGCCTCTTGAGAAACAACTCTCCAATCCGTCGGTGTTACAATTTTATAAGTCACGTCTTGTATGCCTAATTTATATTGTTGCACTGCCTTAAAAATAGGCTTCGAATGTAACTGCCCATCAATATACGATTCCAATTCCTCATTTAACAAATTTCGAGTATAAAAAGAACATTTTCTTTCGCTGTCATAATAACTTTGTTTGTCTATCATATACTTTGAAAAAGCAAAATGCCTCTCCTGTTCTGATAACTGAATTTCATGCACAAACTTCAACATCTTTTTGACTAGTCTTGCATTTCTTCTACTTCTTATTAAATTATACTCAATAACACACTTATCAATACAATTATCACATACATGTTGCGGTTTTTCAATTTTATCATCTACCAACAAATCCATTAGATTTTTACCTAAACACTTTTTCCGTTTGTCTTTACTTTTAAAGGATTTGTACACGTCATTTGAGGTTTCATTCAAACGATTTTTACACATCAGCTGAGGTTTCATTTTTTTGTTTCACTTACAAAAAAAATATTTAAAATGTATAAAAAAATACATTTTTTATGCATAAAACATAAAAAACAAAATAATATTTGCAATACTTAAAAATTATTTAAACCTAATTTTTTTAAGAGAAACAATAATATATATTGGCTATAACAAAAAAGATTAGCAAATAAAAAAAAAACTTGCTGTTTTTTTCAAGGCTTTTTTTAAAAAAAAACGCTTTATTATTCAAAACAAACAAATAAAAATTAAAAAAATAATATTAAAAAACTTTTTTTTATTTAATAAAAAAAACAAATAAACTTTTTAAAAAAAATATTTTTTCTAATAAAAAATAGTTACACTAATTATCTTCGTCATCGGATACAATTTTTTGTTTTCTTGGTTTTTTTGTTGGAGGCTCTTCGTTTAACGAAACCGCGATTTGATTCATTACTGCATTTGCATTTTTTAGTTTTTCTTCAATAATGACACACTCCATCTCAGTCGAGTTGGCTGTTTCATACTCAAAATGATAGAAATGCATCTGCTCAAGACTTCCTACCTCTATATTTAAATACTCATCGCTTGTTTTCAATTGTACACCTTTTAGTACAAAGTATTCACCATAAACTTCATTTTGGTATTTGCGCAATTCGGGCAAAAATAAACTAATGTTTTTAGCATTTACTTTTTTTTTCAAATCCATGCGGAAAAATTGATCTCTTACTACAAAAACCGTTTCTCCTTTTTTATTAACACGAGTCACATTAGGATAATGTGCGCGTAAAAAAAACTGTCCCACCAGTGAGTTGTTTATCAGTTTAACTTGACTAGGATTAACCAATATGCGCTTGTTGAAGTCGCTGTTATCACAAAATATCCATGTCTTTTTCATCTGGTCATACTGACATACAAGACGCACTGTTGCTAAAAAATAAGTGGACATGTTCTTAAAGTCGACATCTGAAAACTGATAAATACCAGGAGCATAGCAATCGCTTGTAATAAATTTCGCTGTCTTTCCAGTCAGCTCAAAGCCTTGTATTTTTTCGTTTTCCATTTTTTTTGAACACCTCTGAGTTTTTTGCTTCAAATGTTTTTATGATTTTTTATTGCCAAAAGTGACCCTTTTTATAGGTTTTTTTTTAAATCAATAACGCCAATTTTTGTCAACATCAATTTTTTTATCTCACCGTACTTTTTTTAAAACAATATTATCTCTCAGTCATTTTTAAAAAATTTAATTTATTTTGTAACATAACTCCTATGTCAGTTGACTATTTTGCGTCAGTTGACTATTTTTGACTATTTTTATTTCGAAATTATAGTCTCAACACTTGACTTTCATTTTCATAATTCTTATTAATCTCGCCGTTTTTTTCTCTACGAAAATATTATCACACAGTCGTCAGATGACTATCATTTATTTTTTTTCTACTTTCATCTTTTAAAAATGTAAAAAGTTTGCCAATTTTTTTTTCTCACAACAGTGACTTTTGCTTATATAAACATTTTTATTTAACTTGCAAAAGTAAACATGAAAGCGAAAATTGTTACGGCTTGTGTTTTCTTAAACATTTTTTTATTTGCTCGCCTTCTTAAGTATTTACGTCATTGGTTCGTATAAAAACAACACAATTTAAAAAAAAAAAACAAAGGGGGTAAAAAAATGAACGAAGATCAAGAAAAAGCTTATGTTGCACTGTTAAACAACCAAAATGTTTTTCTAACAGGAAAGGCTGGCACAGGAAAATCATTTACAATCAATATCATCTACGAACGTTTTATAAAATCAAAAAAAAACATATGTATAACGGCAAGTACGGCTATCGCTGCGCAAATGTATTCCGATGCAAGCACTGTTCACTCGTTTGCTGGCCTCGGCTATCGTCTAGAATCCGTAGAAACCATTTTGAAAAATATGACAGACGTCGTAATAGAACGTTTAAAAAATGTTCAAATTTTGGTTATAGACGAAATATCAATGTTACCAGTACACATACTAAAAACATTAAATATGATTTTAAAAAACATTAAAAAATCACATCGTCTATTTGGAGGATGCGTGTTGCTCGTTGCCGGAGATTTTTACCAGCTGACGCCTGTTGGCGAAGAAACATTGTTATTCGAAGACCCTTTCTGGAACGAATGCGAATTTGTTAATGTAGAACTTGTAAAAAACTTTAGACAAAACAAAGACCTCACCTTTCAAACGCATTTGAACAACGTGCGCGAGGGCATCTTTTGCGAATCCACTTTGGCTTTTTTTAGGAAAAGGCTAGAACCTGCCGATAAACATTTAGATCCGAGTTACACAAGGTTGTTTATGTTTAACAAGGATCGAATTGCACACAACGAGGAATATTTAAAAAAAACAAATTCACCCTATTTTATATTTGACAGCGAAATAAAAACATTTAACAATTTTAAAATCAACGAAAAATGGCCATTTAAAACGCCTCAAAATGTAACTTTAAAAAAAGGAGTACCAGTGATTTGTGTTTGCAATATATCCAAGCTTGGTATTGTCAACGGCACGCAAGGCGTTGTAAAGTCAGTGAACCTAGAGCGAGTCGTCATTATGGTAGACGAACTACGAATTGTAATCACACCTCAGACAGAAATGCTGTACGACTGTAAAAGAAATGTAATAGCCGAATGCAAAGGAATGCCGCTTGTGTTAGCCTATGCGCTCACTATTCACAAAGTGCAAGGTCTCACTCTTTCTTATGTAGTTATTCATTTAACGAGAAATCAATTTACGTGGCATTTGTTTTATGTAGCTTTGTCGAGAGCGCAAACACGCAAGAGTGTATACATTATTGCTCAGCCGTCTTTTTTTCAAACTTTTTAAAAAAATATTAGCATACATTCAGCTGTAAAAAGTTTTTATTCAAATTTAATTAAACCTACGCCTGAAGAAAATGATTATAAAAAACGCATTAAATTACAAATGTGAAAAAAACGTATTAAATTACAAATATGTGATTTGTTTGTTTTTTTAAAAAATTGTATTTTGATTTTTTTTAAAAAAATGTAAATTGATATCATAAAAAAAATGTTTACTCTTTTTTTTTAATAAATAAAAAAAAAACATTATATGTATTTGCAATTTAATTGAAAAATATATTTTTTTATTAAACTTTTTTATATATATTCAGATTTTTTTGTCGAATTTTATTTGGCTTAGTTAAACCTTTTTTTATTTTGAATAGAAGTTAGAAAAAAAATGGATGAACATAGTTTTAAACACATTCTTACTGCACAATTAAAAAAAGAAATAGAGAAATATCGAGTGCGAGGTAAAGGAGAAATTTTATATCGAAATGAACATGGTTATGAATGGTATGAAGATGAATATGATTGGCGTAAATATGAAGATGATTATTATTCAGCTTGGTATCGCAAAGAGTTACAAAAAAACACTAAAAGAAGTAAAGAAAAGAAATTTGAACAAGAAGAAGTTTAATTTTTTTTAAAATAATTTTTTTTTTAAATATTATATATTCTTAAATACCTATAGAGTCGTTAATTTGTTATAAATTTCGCGGTTACAAATTAAAAAAATTTTTTTGTTGAATTTTTTTGGATTATTTAAACCTTTTTTTTTTAATTTAGAATAGTATTACAAAAACAATAATTAGAAAAAATGAAAACTTTGCAAGAAATTATCAAAACTAAACTAGCCATGGACTACTATCATCAACACGTTGCAACACCTTTTTGTGGCTATTTTATTGATCAACATTCTAATAACATTTGCGCATTATTTCGTTTATCTGCTTATGTTGATTTTATTAAAAGTTTACGCGAACATGACTTTTATGAAATGCAATTTTTATGTGGTGAACTAATTAAGTCATATGAAACTCTCATTCAACAAGATTGGTTAATTTATCATTGGTTAAACAACAAGTATCAACAAGATTTGGCGATTAAACCAGATCCAAATTTTATAATTAATCTTAAAGAACTTATGGTTTTTATAACACGTTGCATTTTCTATATAGAGAATAAATTTTTTATATGTCCAGATTTTGTTTTTAAATATAGTGTTCCAACAAACGTTATTTTTAAGAAATGGTATTTTGATTTTTTTTTTAAATATATTTTTCCAAAATATTATTCAATGTAATTTTTTATTGAAATATTCACATCATTAATATTTATCGTTTTGTTTGCGCGTGCCTACCTCTTTTCCACAACAAAGTCCAAGTCCGAGTTATGTTGAGCGTTTTGTTTGTTTTTTAAAAAAAATTGTCTTATTTGAGTTATTTTCGCCCCCTGTCTCCTAACCCTCCTGATTACGCCTATTTTCACACACACTGATTACGCACCTGTTTATCCACCTGATTACGCCTATTTTCACACTGATTACACCCAATAACATTGATTTTTTAACCTACCTGCTTATCACTTGATTTATGTTTTTATATTTTTCCACCCTACACACCTGCCTCCCACCCTGACACCTACCTACACCCTAACCCTCCTAACTCTCTAACCCAAGTTTCTTTCCCCCCAAAGTTTTATTTTTTATTTTTTTGAAAAAATCCCCCTCTTTTTTTATTTTTTATACCACCACCCCCCCTTTTTAATTTTTATAAGAAGAGAAACACTTTTCTTCTTATTTTTTTTTTTTTAAAAAAATTCTTGTCTATACGTATCATCAAATAGCCAGTCTCTTTTAACTCCTTGGATGTCCATAGACCTATTTAAATCCACAACAATTAAATAAAAACTATAAAATATAGTTATATACTATAAAAACTATATTCTTAAAATTATAAAAATTTATTTGAAAAACAAAAAAACACTCTAAAAAAATTTATTATGCAAAATTATTAGAAAAAACAAATAGAAATACTAAAATATCATATTATTAATGAAATTATTGGAAAAAAACAAAAGTTTAAAAAATATTCAACAAAAAAACTTTTGATTAATAAATACCTAGTTTATCAAAAGTCTTGCTGAGAATCTTCTAATCTTCTTTGATAATATAGGACCAAACTTTTTTAAAACAATTCCGCTGAGCTCAACAAGTTTTAACTTTATTATATTTAACTTTATAATATTTAAAAAGTTATAGTACGCATATGGACGAATCTAATCTTAAAATTTGCGAGTTGATCTTAACAGCCTTAAGGTGGTAGGGGTGCAAATAGACTACTTTCTGAAATTCATTGAAACATTTTTTAGTTTATTAAAACTGTTATATACATTATAAGAAATAGTTTGAGACATATAGTAGATACACCTTAGCATATGTTAAGAGTAAAATAAGGCATATATTAAGAGAGGAAAATAAATAATAAACTTCTGTTCATGGTAACTAGGGACGTTGCTATGGGCACTGATGCTACCTAAGAGTGTTTTAAGATGTAAATATGGACTAAGAAATATTTTTTATTGTTTCCAACGTTAGTTGTATGATATATCAAAGAGAGAAATTCCACATTAAAAAAAAATTCTTAAAATCTTTTTTTTGATCATTTATTTACATCACTACTACCATAAAAAGAATGAAAGTGCTGGTTTTGATAAAATTAGCGCCAATGTTATAATATATGTACTTGATGTCATTGAAGCATCTTTATTACATGTCTTTAAACTATCTTTAAAATCAGGTGTTGTTCCAGATAAGTTAAAAATTCCCCAAATCACACCAACTTTTAAGAGTGGAGATGCTTCCAACATTTCAAACTACAAACCGATTTCTATCTTGCTTTGTTTTTCAATGATACTTAAGCGTATAATGTACACACAGGCTCTATGATTGTCTGACAAAAAACGACATTATGTATAAAAAACAGATTGGTTCCAAAAAAAAGCATTCAGCCGATACATTTCATTTCTCTTTAACATTTATAAAAACTTACTTAAAATACTGCTTTTAACCATAAAAAGGTGTCGGTTACTTGCCTTTCTTCGTGGCTATGAAAACGAACATGTTTAAAGCAGGCGGTCTGGGGCAAGATAATGAACAATTAAAGGAATATTGTGACCGTCCAATAAAAGAATAGATCCAGTTCTGTAAATGATAAGAGTAATGGCAGTGAGAAATGTTCCTTTTAATATCATATTATTCCCAAGGCCTATAACTATTATATTCTTCCCCCAGGCCGAAATCATATTGCCCGAGTACCAAAAGCTAATGGTTTTTCCATAACCTTAACTCTTCATTTTGATAAGAAAATTTATTATCTTTTTTATAAAAAAATTTATATAAAAATATTTTAATTATATTTTTTCATAAACTTAACAAATTGTCATCTTGCCACGGGCGAGATGACAATTTTTTATGGTTGTGAATAAAATGAAATTAACTTTCGTTTTTTTTACTATAATAAGTAAATTCTAAAATATCTAAAACCATTAAGGACTACTCTAACATATTCAGGTAAAATTAATTTTACTATGCCTAAAAATAAACTATTAAAAAACAAAAATTGTTAACATCATCTTGCCTCGGTCTCCCTTACATTTCTGTTTTTTTCATTCAAAATTTCAAAATTTTTACTTAAGAAACATTTGATAATTATTTTTGAAAAGATCTTAAAAATTCTGACAGCACGTTCTACTTATCAGTTTTTTAGTCTTAAATACATTAGAACTGCATCAAAAGATATTAGCATAGTTTTAGTTTGTTTAAAAAGTCTATTTTGTTTTTTTTGTTTTCAAGGATAGTTTATTTGTTTTAAACCTTTAAACCATTCCGTTTGATTTAAAAACTCTTTGTTAATTATTTTAGACACATTTGAAAAGCCAAAGAGTTGAGTATACATAATTTGCTCTAATGTTTTCGAGAGACAAAAGAGATTTGAAATTGGCCTTAACCTTACAGGATTTAAAAACAGATATAACTCTCAAATTATATCCAATTTAATGCTTGTTTATTAAATATAATATCTTATAAAAACGTTCAGAATATTTACGGTGTGTACGGGTAGAAAATAGTTCAACTCAGGTAAAAAAAAAAGTAATCAATTAGTTACTACTTGCGGTTTAGACTTATAAATAACAAAATCCTGACAACTATTCACGACTAATTTATTTAAATATATGGAAGTTTAATAATTTCCAATTAAAGATTGCGCAGTGTTGATTATGAGAAGGACTGAAAGTTTTTTCCCTTTTTTCATTTGTTTAAAAAAATAGGATAAAATTACGAAAAAAAACTATTCCTCAATACAAACGCTGCTTAATTTTCCTTTTTTTAATTAACTAAATTTATTAAAGTAATTAGTATTGTAAACGTCTTTTACAAAATTAGTACGTAAACGTTCTTGACCTCCTCCCTGTCAATAATTGTCAAAATATTTCAGACCCCCCCTCCTTCTTCCTATTTAGTTGTCATTATTTATGGACAGTTTCAAATCAAAATAACTGGATAAATAATAAGTGGATTTAAAAACAACTTAAAAAAAATCTTTTTAACAATTTCTTTCGGTTAAACAATAAAAACAAAACATCAGGTAATCGTCTCTTTGAATTTGAGCAATTTATTAATGACATACACATGACAACCTAAAAATAAAAAAAGTATTAATAAAATAGTAATGCAAAGTATATTGAGTTACAAAAACCAATACCAAATACACTTTGGTAATTTTTAAACCAAGACTTAATTAAAATCTTATACAATAACAATTTATTTTTGGTGACATGTCAACTTTCTCAATGTACTAAGTATTTTTTTCTTTTGTTTTAATTTTTTTTTCCAGTTCTTTTAGATTTAAACGTAGACATAAGTTTTAATGATTTTTTTTGATATTGTAATTTTTTAAAAATACTTTCAATACTGTGTTTATTTAGACTTTTCAAATTATAAATTTCCACTTTTCACTACGAAAAATCAAATGAAAAGTTAAATAAAAAATTTCTTCTTTTTATCATTTATAACAATAAATATAATAATAAAAACATACTTAATTTTTTCTTGTCCATTTTGCAGATAGCACCAGGTGTCTGTAATTTTTGCAAGCATTTCAACAACTGATTTAAGTAAATGCACAAACATACATACTATATGGTCATTTAAAAAGCATTTTTGAAAATGAAAAACATACCCAGCTAAAGTAGTCGCAAATGCAAAAACAGTTGTAAAAAATCAACATTTGATAAATGAAATTTAAAACCTTATTGAAGTCGAAAATATTTTGATTGAGGAAAAAGAATGCAAGTATAAAACAGGATTGAGATGAACTAAGGTTTAATTGTTCATTATACAAATCTTTGTTTTTATTTCTTAGCTTTACGTATATAAACGTGTAGTTTTTTGTAATTTTCTGCAAAACTTTGATTAAAGTTAATCTCTATAGCCCAATGTAAAACTGTGTAAAATAAGGAGAGTAGAGAAATGCACTATGTTAAAATTTATTTTAATAAAAAACATAAGTTTTATTTATAACTTATTTTAATTTCAAGATAAAATAAAAGTTAAGTAAAAGAATACTAACTAATAAAAATAAAAATAGGAGAAAAATAATGAAATGTGATACATGGTGATGACCTAAAATGTGGTACCTGATGATGACCTGGAGTGTGGTATTTGATGATGATCTGAAGTGTGGTATTTGGTGATGATCTGGAATGTGGTACAGGTCTTTACTGGTTTGAAGAAGCAAAAATAATGACAAGTTGGATAAGTTATTGAAAGAAATAATAAAAAGTAAACTATAAATAAAAGAAAGAGATGAAAAAAGTTAAACAATATGTGGAAATAGGGTCTAATGTGGCAGTTTAATTAACATTCAGCATATAGAGACTGTCTAAAAAATAAGTTCGGGTTAAGAAATAATTTTGAATTATAAAATACAAGATTGTGAAATTAAGATAACAGCTATTTGCAACCAAACTATGAGAATATTGCAAACATTCTTTATAAACTTAAAAGAGAAAATCATATACAAAACAATAAATTGAAAACAATACTTTAAAACTAAGTTTATAACAATTTTAAAAAACTTTAATATTTTAAAATTATTTATTTTTTAATGGTTATTAAGTAATAATTTAAAAAATTTTAATGATTAAATAATATTAAAATAATCAATTAGATATTAATTAAACTTATCAAACATCTCCCCTCTCATGAACCATGCATAGCCATAATCTAAATATCTAAATTACATAGGTTTTTTATTATTAATTTGTAGAAAACACAGAATACTAATTTATTCAATTTTAAATAAATAAAAACTAAGAAAAAAATCTTTAAGCAAATATTCTAATAATAGTTAATATTCAAAAACTGAGGAAAATATTATTGTGAGTTACTGAAATTTATTTACTAATATATATTTACTAAATATACATTTATAAATACTTACTGGAGATAATTTAATAATATGTGACCTAATCTGGAACCAAGGACTCTAAGATGATTATCAATTTTTTTTTATTGTAATTATTAACAAATTGTAACCCTTAGAATTAGGCTCGAAATTCAAAAATGCTAGTCTGGAATATTTTTTTCCTCATTCAGTGATAATAGAGTTTCTCATTACATACCGTAGGGAATGTCCTTCTTATTATATGCGGTTGGGAATACTAAAATATTTTGTATCTTAAAATAAATCCATTGTCGCAGATTAGGTCACAGTAATTTTTTATTTTTACCACACATTTTTAACAGCTATAAACTCAAACAAATTTCTCTATTCTTTTAGACTTTTAACTTTAAAAATCTAATTAAAACTTCTAACAAGATAAGTTTGTATATATATATATATATATATATATATATATATATATATATATATATATATATATATATATATATATATATATATATATATATATATATATATATATATATATGTATATATGTATATATATATATATATATATATATATATATATATATATATATATATATATATATATATATAGTGACAAAAAAAGAAAAAATTTAAATGCGGAGTATAAAATCCATGCCAAATAAAATATTTTATTTACTTGATAAATATTAAAACTAAAATATTCCCAAGAACTAAAAAGAACAACATTAAGCAATGCAGCTCTAAATAAAAAAGAACCAACAAAAACATGAGAAAAAAATTTAACTTTATTGAGTCTTTATTGAAGCAAGAAAATTTATGTATTTTAAAAATTTAATTTTTATGATTAATGTAACTTTTTAATGATCCCAAAAACCTCAGTTGATTTATATTTTTAAACCTTACTGAATAGTTGGTTCCATTTTATCTAAACTTTTGAAAATTTTTTATTCATAAATATAAACTGATAAAAAAAATATTCTAATCATGACTGCTAAAAAAACATTGCATTACTTTAACTTCTTTCATGGTTTATACGTGTTCTAATTTGGGTAACTGTAAAATTTTCTAATAAACTACTGTTTTGAAGAACATCGACTATTCGAGTTCGAGAAAGAGGTCCTCCCAAAATTAGATCTTTCCCATGGTTTTTTAAATCATTTAGTTGCTCTGCTGACCAGCTTTTTCTATCGTAACTCAAATGCCTTTTTGTCTAAATTAAATACTATACCTATACATTACATATATACATGTATATACATATTTCTAAACTAAAAATTTAAAAAATTAGCTAAATTAATATTTAACAAAGCAACCTTTGTGTCTATTTCTGTGGCAGTGCATTTTCTCTTGATGCTTTTTAATTTATCGTACACTTGTCTTGGAGAACATTTAAAACTATTGGATGGTGAATCAGCAAGTGAAGATCTAACTTGGCTGTATGTTATATTTTGATTTTCTGGGAATAGTGAACTTAATAATGAGGTCTCTTCATTACTCCATATTTTTTTTGGAGTATTAAATCTTTCTTGATTATTATTGATTGGAGAATGAGAAATAAAATCAATGTTTGATTTTGATGGTGAAGATTGAAAACTTTTTCTTATTATATCGCTTCCTTTAACAGCTTGGTCCAACTGATTTTGTGTTTCATAATGGACCGCTGCAGTTTTTTTGCTATGTGCCATGGAAGCTGCCACAATACCTCTCTGTTTATAAAATGGACTACTTTCATCATTTACCATAGTGGATGTTGTTTTCCGAACTATGTTAGCTGATAATTTTTTAGGAATACAACGCCCATCAAAAATACCAGCCTTTTCCCATAAGGAGTTTAATCTGCCACTAATATCTCCGGGGGACATTTCATTTCCAGACCAAGATAAAAAAACTTTTTCTGAATTAATAGTTGGTAACTTTGGTCTAATAAATTTAACAAATATTTCAAACCATTCGAACTCTAATGGATTTAGTGTTACTCGAGCTGGACCATACTTTGAAACGGTTTTGTGATCCCAAACACTTACCACTCGAATGCCATTATCCAAAACTTTGTGTCTTGCATACTCTTCCATGCTCATATGAGCAGTAACACCAGATCTGTGGGCACCACAAAAATGAACAATATAAATCATATGGTCCCTATATGAACAATACTCAAACTGAGATAATGGTTTAGCATTATCAATTTTTAAACAGCCTTGCAGTTCTTTGGCAAATAATGCATTTTTGCTGTTTTCATATTTTTTTATTTGATCTGGTGTAACAAGCATTTCATAGTCATCTTCTGCTTTTTTATATTTTTGTAGATTAGCTTTAGCTTTATATTTTTTTTTCCAATTTTCTATGTTCATAATTGTTTTATAAATATCTTCAACAGAGAGATTAGGCGGCTTA
The DNA here is from genome assembly GCF_022113875.1 of Hydra vulgaris. Classification (NCBI taxonomy): domain Eukaryota; kingdom Metazoa; phylum Cnidaria; class Hydrozoa; order Anthoathecata; family Hydridae; genus Hydra; species Hydra vulgaris. Next base: position 59,800,927 of record NC_061161.1, read on the forward strand.
TTTTTTGATGCTGAAAGGAATAAACAAAAATCTTTTAATGAATTTAAGTAAGTTTTTATTGAGCCTGCTTCTAATTTTCGCTCAACACAATATTTTTGAAGATAATGATTTCTTATGATATCTGTATCATTTTCAAAAAGTACATTAACAGATGATGTTGCATTAACAGCAAGTAAAATTCTTTTGACATCCTCTCTAACCCTCGCAAGAGATCTAGAGCTACGACCTCTATCTGGACCTGTGTAAAAATTGTAAAAATCAGATAGCAAAGTTTCAACGGATGAGTTCAATTTAACTTTTGATGACTGATTTGAAATTTCCTCTGTATCAGAAAAAACATAATCAGAGTCATTATCATTGTCACCATTATCATTGCCAACATCATTGTAATCTTCATTTAAACAATATGTAGTTGGGACATTAGATACTCTAGGTCTTAGTTGAGGCAATGTAGAAATTGGAATAGTTAGATTTTCCATATTAGAATGCTGAGGTTTTTCTGTATTTGAAGAGGTTGGATTGTATAAAAAACTGTCATTATTTGAAGATACATTTTTAGAGTTGATTGATGAAACTGTTGGTTTATAGATCTCAAGAGCTTTACTGGGAGATTCATTACTTATCTCTATCCCTTTGTATATTTTTGCACTTTTTAAAAGTGCGTAATATTCTTTCCCAGGATGAATATTGTGAGCCTTACTCTTTAGATGTTCACCAATATTTTTTGTAACTTTGTAGCAGTTTGGAACTGGAAATGTTTTTTTTTTATGATAGTTTTTAAATTTTAATGGAGAAGATTTTTTTTTATAAGGTTTTCTCAAGTTAAAAACCCCAACAACACTCTTGCTACTTGCTATAGACCAATTATGTTCAAGTGCCATATGACTAGGAAGATCCAAAGTAGATATGTTACATTTAAAGCAGTTTTTCATATACTGATCTCTAACAACAAAAAGAACTAAATATTTAAATATTAAAAATCTTTACAAGCTGGTTAAATCAAACAGTTATTAATCTAAACTATAAACACAAAGAACAAATACTAAAATCAATTTAAACTGTAAAATTATTTATTCTTTAATTAAATTAATCTTACTTCAAAACTGAAGCTTTGGAATTTTTTTTTGACACTTCAGGAATTGTTACAAATTTTTGAAAACTACTTTCTACACTAGATGTTAAGCTAAAACAAAATCATAAATACAAGAAATCTATTAATTCTTCATAACTTCAATTGAAATTGGACAACTAATTAAGAATTTGTATGTAAACATACTTTAAAATTTGAGCTTCAGAAATAATAAGTTGAAAAATGAAATCATATAAGATTATTGAATCTAAAAATGTATTACTTTAATTACTTCAATTAAAAGTAACTAATTGAAAGTAATTGAAATTGAAAGTAAGCTAATTAAAAATGTTTATGGCAACATACTTGGACTTGCAACCAAATCTCCAAAAGTTTCTTGGAATTCATTACTAGATGTTAAACTAAAAAAAAATTATAGAAGATTATTTAATAAAAAAATTTATTACTACTTCATTTCTCAATTGAAAGTAGACAACAGGTTAAAAAAGTTTATGTAAATATACTTTAAAATTTGAGCTTCAGAGCTAATAACTTGTAAAGCAGTAGGACTTGCAATAAAATCTACAAAAGTTTCTTGGAATTCATCACAAGATGTTAAGCTAAAACAAATTATAGAAGATTATTAAATACAAAAATCTATTACTACTTTGTTTCTCTAATTGAAAATGGACAATTAATTAAAAAAAGTTTATGTAAACATACTTTAAAAGTTGAGCCTCAGAGCTAATAACTTGTAATGCGGGACTTGCAACCAAATCTCCAAAAGTTTCTTGGAATTCATTACTAGATATTAAACTAAAAAAAAATTATAGAAGATTATTTAATAAAAAAATTTATTACTACTTCATTTCTCAATTGAAAGTAGCAACAGGTTAAAAAAGTTTATGTAAATATACTTTAAAATTTGAGCTTCAGAGCTAATAACTTGTAAAGCAGCAGGACTTGCAATAAAATCTACAAAAGTTTCTTGGAATTCATCACAAGATGTTAAGCTAAAACAAATTATAGAAGATTATTAAATACTAAAATTTATTACTACTTATAGAAGATTATTAAATACAAAAATTTATTACTACTTCATTTCTCTAATTGAAAGTGGACAACTAATTAAAACTTTGTATGTAAACATACTTTAAAATTTGAGCATCAGAGCTAATAACTTGTAAAGCGGGACCTGCAACCAAATCTACAAAAGTTTCTTGGATTTCATTACTAGATGTTAAACTAAAAAAAAAATTATAGAAGATTATTAAATACAAAAATTTATTACTACTTCATTTCTCTAATTGAAAGTGGACAACTAATTAAAACTTTGTATGTAAACATACTTTAAAATTTGAGCATCAGAGCTAATAACTTGTAAAGCGGGACCTGCAACCAAATCTACAAAAGTTTCTTGGATTTCATTACTAGATGTTAAGCTAAAACAAAATCATAGAAGATTATTAAATACAAAAATCTATTACTACTTCAGTTCTCTAATTGAAAAAGGACAACAAGTTAAAAAAAGTTTATGTAAACATACTTTAAAATATGAGCCTCAGAGCTAACAACTTGTGAAGCAGCAGAACTTGCATTAAAGTCTTTAAAAGTTTCTTTGCATTCATTACTAGATGTTAGGCTAATACAAAATTAAGCAAATTTACTCAACCCCAAAATCTATCACTTCTTTGTTACTTCAACTGAAAGTGGACATCTAATTAAAAAAATTTATATAAACATAATTTGATGTAGTAGTGTGGGAAGTAACAACTTTCAAAACTCCAGGGTTTGATACAAATAATGCATTTTTGTTTACACCAAGTCATGCTCCAACTCTCCCATTTAACATTTAATGACGTAAATAAGATTAATGAAAAGCATTTAACCACACAATGGTATCGATTATATATACATATGGTATAAGTATGAAACCTTCATTAATAAAAACCAAAGAAAATAGAAGCTATTACTCTGTAATTAGCAGTTTTAGAAGTTATAATTTGGAAACAATAAATATTTAATTTGGAAACAATAAATTTTAAAATCAAAACTTTTTTAAAATAATACAAACTTGAACGTAAAATACATGAATAAAAAAAGGAAAATAAATAAAATACTTTTTAAAACTGTTAAACACAATTATTTGGTTAATTAAAATGTTTTTAATATTTTAACTAAATAAATATTGAAAAAAAATTTATTTATATTTATAGTTAAAATATAAAGAAAAAAATGTTCTCTCTCTCTCCGTATATATATATATATATATATATATATATATATATATATATATATATATATATATATATATATATATATATATATATATATATATATATATATATATATATATATAAATATATATATATATATATATGTATATATATATATATATATATATATATATATATATATATATATATATATATATATATATATATATATATAGAGAGAGAGAGAGAGAGAGAGAGAGAGAGAGAGCCAAATGATCAGTAAAGCGCAATTGAAATAATTATTTGAATAAAATTAATAACACTTTTAAAATGTTTGTTTTACATGTTTTGAACTACATCATCAGTTAAATTTACAAAAATCATTAAAAAAACGTTTTTATTAGGGATACAAGTTAATTACTTTATAACAAAAATCTATTATAAAAATCATTAAATCACAAAAGGTTAAAAAGGCCATTAAAATACAGTAACAAAATGTCTCAAAACTCAATTTAAAAAAACATAATAGGTACAAATTGTTAAAAAAAAATTTTCTCAAAATTAATGTCATAATAGTCAAAACAGTTCAAGAATTCTATGTTTTACTTGACTATTTAATAGTTTGAGAACTCCAGGTTTGACTTGTTTATTTTAACTGGGCCTTTGCCACTTTATATGCAAGCTTTCCTTTATTTCTAATTCATACTCACTTTGAGCAGAATCAAAAATAGAAAAGCAATCAGAGGAGGCTTTCCTTTGACACTCAATGTTTTTCATTAAATGATGAAAAATGTAAGATTTTTTTATCTTCCTTGAAATGTTCATCAATGCGTTGTGAAAATATTTGGACAGTTTGTCCTATATAGTAAACATTACAGTTAGCACAATAAGGTTTGTAAACAATGTTTAATTTACTATTTCTTGAAAGTAAGTCTTTTAATAAAAAATATTGCTTAATTTTAAAAGAAGAAAACAATAATTTGATAATTAAATCTTTTTTACATAACTTTTTAGTTAATTCATTAATTTTGTTTTGAATATTTCTAAAACCATCACCTATATATGGCATTCTAAAATATTTGTAACTAAGGGATTCGTTATTGTTGAATTTAGATATAACAAGTTTTTTATTTAAATAGTTGTTTATACATATATAAATAAGTCTAATTGGATATTGTTTTTTTAATAAGACTATTTTTAGGTTAATAATATCTTTATGGTAACCAAACCAGGTACTATTAATTTTAAAACAATGGCCAATAAGAGTTTTAACTAGCCAAAGTTTGTAGCTAATTAGGGTAAAGATAAAAAAAAATTGTCCAGTATATGTCTCCTTATAGTAAATATTAATGATCAAATCATGGTTATTTTCAATGCAAACATCCAAAAAATGGTAAAATACCATTTTGTTCATGTTCAGATGTAATTTTGATATAAGGATGTTTAGAATTTAAATACTCTAGAAAAATAGTACAATTGGTTTTTGAGTAAAATAATGCAAAAATATCATCTACATATCTTTTATTAAATAATGGTTTTTTCCGGTTAAATTCATTTAAATAATTACTTTTTAAGTTCCCCATGACTAAATTGGCTAAAGCAGGAGCAAGAGGAGACCTTATAGCTACACCATCAATTTGATCATAATATTTACCACAAAACAAAAAATGAGAATTACATGTTGCAAACCTAAATAATTTCTTTTTATGTTGAAAGTTTATTCACTGATATTGTATCCACTTGCTCCTGTTTTAGCCAAATCATTTATGAGGAACTTAGAAAGTAATTATTTAAATGAATTTAACGTGAATAAACCTTTATTTACTAAAATATAAGTAGATGATATTTTGCATCATTTTACTCAAAAACCGATAGTACAATTTTTCAAGAGTATTTAAATTCTAAATATCCTTATATCAAACTTACATGTGAACATGAACGAATTAGTAATTTACCATTTTTTAGATGTTTGCATTGAAAATAACCATGATTTGATCACTAATACTTACTATAAGAAGACATATACTGGACAATTTATTTTAGCTTTAACCTAATTAGCTACAAACTTTGGCTAGTTAAAACTCTTATTGACCGTTGTTTTAAAATTAATAATACCTGGTTTGGTTACCATAAAGATATTATTAACCTAAAAATGGTCTTATTAAAAAATCAATATCCAATTAAACTTATTTATAAATGTATAAACAACTATTTAAATAAAAAATTTGTTGTATCTAAATTCAACAATAACGAATCCCTTAGTTACAAATATTTTAGAATGCCATATATAGGTGATGGTTCTAGAAATATTCAAAACGAAATGAATTAACTAAAAAGTTATGTAATAAAGATTTAATTATCAAATTATCGTTTTCTTTTTTTAAAATTAAGCAATACTTTTCACTAAAAGACTTACTTCCAAGAAATAGTAAATCAAACATTATTTACAAACTTAATTGTGCTAACTGTAATGTTTGCTATATAGGACAAACTGTCCAAATATTTTCACAATGCATTGATAAACATTTCAAGGAAGATTAAAAAATCTTACATTTTTCATTATTTAATGAAAAACATTGAGTGTCAAAGGAAAGCCTCCTCTAATTGCTTTTCTATTTTTGATTCTGCAAAAAGCGAGTATAAATTAGAAATAAAAGAAAAATTCCTCATAAAGTGGCAAAGACCCTGTTTAAGTAAAAAAGTCAAACATAGAATTCTTAAACTGTTTTGACTATTATGACATTGATTTTATGAAACTTTTTTTTTTAACTATTTGCACCTATTATGTTTCTTTTAATTGAGTTTTGAGACTGACGTAATTTGTTATTGTATTTTAATGGTCTTTTTAACCCTTTGTAGTGAATTTTATAATAGATTTTTGTAATAAATTAATCTATTTGTATCCCTTATAAAAATGGTTTTTTTGGTATATATATATATATATATATATATATATATATATATATATATATATAATATATATATATATATATAGTTATTCACAAATAATTATTTAAAATATACTTATTTGCGAATAACTTTCATTTAGTAAGTACTTAAGAGTAGAATAAAATACAAATATTGAATGAATAATTGAATTTAAAAGTTTACAAAAAGAACAAATATATCTTACCTTGATGAAAACTCTTTTTTTTTCGACACCTATAAACACTCAAGATAATATATACAGCTCTGATCAAATTATTAGCCTACACTAATATTTTTTGTCTTTTTTTAAGTAAAACTTGTTTTATTTCAAATTTTATTTGAATTACAAATAATAAAAATATAAACATTATATTTATATAAAGTATAATCATTTTGCAACATGAAATACACAAAATAGTTACAAAAATATGTTTATAGCATAGATAAATAATATTTTTATTATCCTCTATTTTCACTCAAAGGTACCTTTGACTACACTTAGGCATTAGTTACACTAAGATATTTCTGCACATATAAATGCAATTTAATTTTAAAATAGCCTATATAATAGTCCTATATAATTCTGGGGTTGTTCCTGATTGTTCAAGAAGTCAATAGCTTTTAAAAGACATTTGCAGTGTGGCATAGAGCTGCATATAGTATAAATATGATCCTTATGTTATTTGGAAATCAATCACTCAATAGAGGTAAAAAATGAGTTTTAATTACTTTTTCTTCCTGTTTTATTATTTCATTCACAATGTACAGTAAGGTGGTTCAAGTTTTTTATTTTTTGGATCCAGGAGTGCTCATAATATGTTTTTATCTATTATAAAATTTAAAACAATAATTTTTTCTCTTATTAGTTTTGTCTTTTGATGATGCAGGGCAATTTAAACATGTCAATTTTACTCATCAAATTAGCAAAGCTTATGTGAATTCTATTTTCCGAATATGTTCAGACATGAAAATTTAACACCAATTTTAGTGTTTTATTATTTTTTACCACTTTTGCAAAATGCAATTCAAACACAATAATAAAATGGATCATTTTAGATTTTACAACAAGTAAAAAATAACTGGTAAAACATTTTATATAGTGGAAATAATATAAAAAAGGGTGATTCATAAAATTTAGCTATAAAAATTTGTAGATGCTGGGTATATTGTCTCTAACCAAAACTATTTTAAATTATTATTAAAATAAAAAAATTTGATAAAACATCAAAAACACTTTTTTAACATTTGAACAGCCACAAAGAGTAATATATATATATATATATATATATATATATATATATATATATATATATATATATATATATATATATATATATATATATATATATATATATATATATATATATATATATATATATATATATATATATATATATATATATATATATATAATAAAAATAAAAACAAATCAAAAATCAAAATAATCAAAAACCTTTTTAAATTCACACCCTTGTGAAGCAAATACCTGAAAAATCCAAAATCAAATTTATACTAAATACTTCAGAAAACTTAAAGTTATACTAAAAAACTTTTAAAATATGCTGGTAATATAAATATACTAATACAATTTGATTAAAAAAATCTCACCATTGATGGAGTGATAAAAACTTTTCTTTGCAAATCCTTTTTTTAACAAAAAAGCTATATTATATAGGTTTTATAAAAATCTTATCCAATTTTCATTATAATATTAAGTACAGTAAACTGCTGATAACTTTGAGTTATTGCGACATTCTTTAAGTCAAAATTTTACAGATAAATAAAAATAAATTGGATTATAAAATTTATTAAAAAATAATTTGATCTGAAGGGTAATTAAAATGCCTAAAAAATTAAAATGTCCTAATTATTAATTCGGAAGTAAAGCTTTTTTCAAATAATATTGAGAAAATTAATCAAATTCAATTAAATGAAAAAAAAATATTCACTTTCATTAAGATTTTTTATTTATGCTCTAAAGTTTGAATACAAAATTACACTTGGACTACAATATAAAATTGCACTTGGAGCATATAAAATTGCACTGGGCAAATTTTTGAGTTATGAGGGGTTCAAGTTATAAAGTGGTTTTAATAGAAAAGTGTTAGTGAGAGTTCACAAAGAATGTGATAACAATTCAAGCTACAAGAAGTTTGAGTTATTAATGGTTTGAGATATCAGGAGATTACTGTAATATCAAATATTGTAATACAACCTAATAATTTTAAATATACAACTATAATGTAAACCATTTAATTTAATGAAACAAACCTTTCCATGTAAATATGCTTTAATATCATCAATCGTGAAAGGTTGCAAATATTTTTTCTTTAAAAAAAAACAAAAAAGAATAATATATTTTACTGTTGTGACCAAAACCATTAAACAAGTTTTATGGGGAATTGAGGAAACTAATTGCGATTTTATTTGCTAACAAATAAAGTTATTCAATTAAAAAAAGTACTATAATTTTTTTTTTAAAGTTAAACATTTTATATATTTAGAAAAGAATAAACATTTGTTTAATATTTACAAAACCATTGTTTTATTAAACATTTTCAATATTTTTGTAGTAAACCTGATAATTTTTATAATTTGGAAGTGTTTTTTGTTGTTAAATTTTTACCTAAAGCCTAATGAATTGTGTTAAATATGTACCTGCAATATAAATACTAAATGAATTTAAATTTATAATGTAAAAATAAATAATTTACATTTTTTCGCCAACATTGATTAGAGCCATCTCCATAATTATAACGTAGCTCTGTATCTTTCGGAATATACTTTTTAGCAAATAACATGAGACATTCTTTTCCATCTATGATGCATGTCTTTGGCATACAATTTGAAAATTTTTCAGGAGCATCATTAATGTAACGTCCCAAACATTGTGAGTCAGTAGCATCAATGCTAAATAGAGATAAATGAACTTGTTAAATAAATATTAAACAATATAAAGTGATAAATATATTAAAATAATAGATCATCTTTTATTTAGTTTTAGTAATTTAATATATAAGCAAAACTGGTTAGGAAAAAGGAACTTCCTGATTTAATGCACTTCAACAGTGCTCAGTGATAAGGTAGTTTGCCCTTTTAACTACAAAAATCTTAAAAACAAAAAATAATTAATTTATATATTACTTATTTAATTATTAAATGTTTGATAATGCAAGATGCAAGGAACTCCACGAAGATTTACATAACAATATAAACATTTATAATATTATGTAATATTCAAATCAGATCCTAATTAAACTGGTTTCAAATTTTTATAAATTAGAAGGACTAGATCCTTTTTAGAAAATTTAAATTAAATTTCATTTAAATGTCTTTTTTGCTTAATATTAAAGAAGGGAATTTGGAAACCACTTTCACTATGTATAATATTTTAGAAGGAACTGTTAAAGGTTAACAAAATCTCATACCTCATTTTTTTATTATTCAAATAAAGATCAAAAATAAAACATCCTTTATTTTGCATAGCATATTTTTGGCTGCGTAGTTTAGCTTCATTTCTTGAAATAGTTTCACCTTTATATTCAAGTAAAGCATCGCCAGCTTTGAATTCTTTTTTTGTAAATACTCCGTATCCTTTAAAAATTATAAAATTTATTAAACCACAAAGTATATATAAATGTGCAACGAGTATATCTACACATGCTTTAGGATTCATTAAATCACAAAGTATATACAAACATGCAATAAGTATATCTAGACATGCTGGGAGTAAATCTATAAGTATAGATTGATAGGTTGGGGGTGGGGCACCAATTCTAATCACTTTTTTAACATAACCTTTATAATCAAAATAAGCAACTTACCAATTACATTATCTATGAAAATCTTTTGAAAATCCTCTTCTTTATAACTAATATCATAGAACTTTTCTTGAACTGATGGTGAACTTTTACGTCTTCTCTTAAATACAATAACTAGTTTTAATATAATTTAACTTACTTTACATACTATACTAACGCATAAAAAGATTTGTGCATTTATTGGTAATAATTATGAGATTTTTGTAAAGAAATTTTTGAGTCTTGAGTAAAATAATTAAGAGATATTTGTAATAATTAAGAGTAAAAGAAATTTTAGATGTCACAACAAATGTGTGTGCGTTATTTAAACACTTACATTTGGGTAGGTTTTTTGAAGGTCCATTTTCTTCATTAAATAAATAAAACTATACTTAATTTGAGTATAATAAACTATACTATGAACTAATCTATATATTTTAACTCAGATGATTGCGGTTTGCTATGATTAAAAAGTAGGTTTTGTAATTAAGACATGTGCTCGTAAGAAATCGTTCTTATCTTATGAGAAATCGTTCCTGTTTCTAGGAAATAGTTTTTGAAGAAATCGTTCCTACGGCTTTTTTCCAAGAAATCGTTCCGATTTTAAAGTTGATACTAAGTGTAGTTATGGCGACTTACAAATAATTCGAATTCGTTTATTTGGAATTAGCATGGTTTTATAAGCGTATTATGTCAAAACAAGAGCTTGAGATGGTATATTTTTTTTTTGCTTTAGGTTTTTTTCAATATTTAAAGAAACTTTTTTTAAATATAAGTTTCGAAACCTCTTTACTACCGTAATAGTGAATATAAAGAACACCATTTTGGAGTCTTCATTCCGCTCATCGGGGTTAACATGAATTAAGTTGAAATCTTTTTAAAAAGTTCCTTAATTTACTATAGATCCTCGTTCTAATCGGTTCTGACGTTTATTAAACATATAAAGTTGTCAAAACACAATATTTCTATCAAATTTTTACAAAAAATACTAGAATTCCGAAAAAATTGCCAATAACCGATCAGAATAGATCATATTGTTAAACTATAATGTTCATTTCACCTAAAAAACGTATTTATTTAAAAACTTATTAAAACTTGGAGAAGCGATTGTAATTTTAAGAAGATTTAAAAAAAAAAAAAAAAAAAAGAATCTTTGGTCTGGGTTTTTTCGCTATTAACATTTATTTTTTATGATACCGCAAAATCTATCATTTTAATTTTATTTGTCTTTTTATAATTCACAGACCTGATCTTTTAACGAAAATATGTCGCAGACAATAAAATATAATACAGACGCTATAATATTTTTAAATTACCCTAACTTCACCGAGTAGTTTGTTAAGTGTAGTAGGAACGATTTTATTTTGGTACCAATATATATTTTGGTAACAAATATTGTCAAATAGCTAAGTCGGCTTAGCTACTTGTTTACAATTTACGTAATTAAACAGCAAAGCTGGGTAAAAGCTCAAAAATGTGATACTTGATTTCATAACACCATTAGTGTATTTTTATTTTTAACTGGAACCATTTTAAAACTTCAAAAAATTCAAACAAGAAGGGCATAGTTTAAAAGATAGTGCTCGTCGGAAGGGGCAGCCGTTGTCAATTATTGTGCAGGACAGGGCAAGAGCTGGGAATTTCTCGTTTGTCTTGAGTGCTCAGCTTATTATAAAAAAAAATTTGTTTTAATAAATATTTGGAAATTCAAACCAATAGCTTGATATCATAAACTTGATATATTTGGAAAACAACAAAAAAAAATCAATGCAAATAGTTTTACTTTTTAGTTAAACTCCTCATATCTAACATGTAGTTATAAGTTTATAAAAAATGATGTATAAAAAATTCAGGAATTCAGGAAATCAATTCAAGTAAAGAAAATATTGTTATCTGTATGCTAATTTTGTAAACTTTTTCATAATATATAATTGCCATCATATATTACTGATGTTCAATAATTTGCAAATGTTTATTACATATAACACCAATGTACAATAACACATTATTTGTACATAACACATTATATGTACAATAACACATTATTTTGAGGTAAAGACACTTACACTGTAAGCTAAAGGATACAAAACCAAAGTTTTTCAAAATGATATTATTGTGTGTAGTTAAAAAATAAAATGTTGGAGGATGGTTTTACAAAAACTTGTAAACAGGGTACAACTACTAATTGAACTTTTGTCTTTTAACAAGTGTAGTTATTGTTACAATTTCAAAACAATTAATTCTCAATTTATTTTCAGTCAAGTAAATAATAAACTACTTAGATTTTTATTTTTTTTTTGTTCATCAGTTTCTCAATTAAGAAAATAGGCACAATTTGATGTAAAAAAACAAGAATTAATTATAATAAAAATGATTTCATTCAATTTATGAAGGTGCATAACTTGAATAAATTGGTATTTATCTTAAAGGACGCTGTTTATTGTCATTTTATTACTTTTAATTTGTAGCTTTTTTACGTCAAACTAAAATTTAGTTTTTAATATTTGGGAAGGTTGACAATAAACAGCTAAAAATTTTTTAAAGAAATTTTTACATTAAAAGATATTTTGTTTATCGTCGCCATTGATTAATTTAAACCTGTATGTTGTATACTTTTCAAAATAAAGTATATAGAAAATAGAGTTAGATGGACCAATGACACGGTTTTTAAAGCAGGATTGGGTAAAATTAGTGACAACTCCTTGATTTTAAAAAAATCTCCTTTATTACTAACTTAATAACAAGGCTCTGGAGAAAAATGTTAGGACACGGGTCTATACAGTAACCTCCTTCAAAGTTTTAATTTTTAATATATTGTTGTTATTCATACTTGAATCTATTTCAACTGATTATTGTTTATCGACTAGTTGATACCAAACTTAGTAGAATTGTAAATAAAATTATTTTCCTTTGTATAAATACTATGCTTAAAAATAAGCAAAAAATGATTTTTATGTTGTTTTTGGTCTGCGTTTTAAATCAAAGCCATGATTATCAATTTCATTTTTTTAAATTGTAAATCTTGATTTAGCTAAGTACCTAAGAATACAAATATATTCATAAGAAATGAAAAGGTAAAACCTTTTATTTTTCCATATTTTGCCGCAAGTATTTTGTTTACAAGTTTCGTGAACCAAAATATATAATGGAAATTATAATCAAAATAGTAAAGGTAGAAAAGATCAGTATGATCTTCAAACAGATCATACTGATCTTATCACTAAACCCTTAAAAAGTGATTATTATATATTATGTTCAATACAATTATATATTGATTCGGCTATACTTTAATATTCTTTAAATTAGTATAAACTCAAAGTAAAAGAAAATCAACAAAAAATAGATGTGGCATAATAACTAAAAATACTAGGAGAAAAATCAACAATGTTTTCTTGTAAAAAAAAGTTTTAGCAATAAGTAAATAAGTATCAAAATCTAGCTCAAAAACGGAGTTCTAGACAATTGGAGCAAGTTATGTCACCTTGTAATACTGTAAGCCAGGGGTTTCCAGTAAAACTTTATTATCAAAAATGGGTATTGATCTTTTATCTACTATATTTATAAAGAATGTGGGGTATTTCAATATAATAAAAAAAACGACATATATATATATATATATACAAAATAAAATAATAAAAATAAATAACTATGCAAAAATGGTTCTGCTGTTCTAGACTCAGGTTTGAAAATGTATTTGACACAACTGGGTAAGTATTCTTGAGTCACTATTTCAATCTTTGAAGTCCAATATTTAGAGAATGTATAAATATTTTTGACAGTTATTTCTGAATTCATTTTTATAATATAAATATCAAAAGCGTAATAAAAAAATAAAAGTTTTGAAGAGTTACGATTGAGCTCCATCTAATTCTAAAAAAAGCTCTTTATAAGTTATCTATGTTAAACATATCGCGACGTAAGAATTATCTTGCTCTCTACTTTTTGAAAAAATTAAGTTATTGATAATGCTGTGTACCTCAGAATAATGTTTTTCTACTGTATTGAAACCCAAGTTTTAAGTAAAAAAGTTGCGAAGAAAACATGTTGTAAAAAAAATTTAATTTTCCGTCTCCTAAAGCTTTTCTTTTTTAAACCGTTTCATCTCAAAACTTAAAAATAAGGAGATAAAACAAGATAATTCTAACGAAGTGATATGTTATTGTTTTATAATATTGAAATGATATAGATATTTTTATAAATATGGTAGATGAAAAGTCAATGCCAATTTCCGCAAATAAGATTTTACTGTAAACCCAGGACTTAAGCCATTTTTTTTATGAGAATAAAAATTGTTAATGACCAAAAAAAATTAAAACGTTTCATTTCCTGGAAATTTAAATAAAATAAAAAAACTGTCTACGATCAACCCTTGGGAAACCCCGAAAGTTAATGGTAAGAATATTATTTCTGTTGTTTGATATTGAATGCACTGCTTTCTGCTTGATAAATTATATTTAAACTAAACCAAGTTTATGTTTTTTACTACATTCAGCAGGAGTTTTTTATCTTATTTGAATTTAATAATTTATGATTTTAAAAGCCTTAAAAATCAATCAAAACTCCTAGCATTAGGTGTTAATTACTATTATTAACTTATCTTAAAGTGTTAAATGTTTTAAATGTTGGCCACTCATCTCCAGATATTCCTCAATTTTGAAATGTTGGTTCTTAAATTTTATGCAGCATTTTCAAACAAATTATTTATTAACCACCTGACTAATTAGAAGGTTTCATGGGTAAAATACGTTTTAAAACAAGAAAATATTTCAGTTTCTTACATATTAAAATTATTCAACATTTCAGTTTCTTATGTACTATTATAATTGCAGCTTTATGCCCTTCACTCTAAAGATATTTATTTTATTTTTACACTGTCATACAATAAAAGTAATTCTCGAGTAACGGATGTGTAAAACGTAGATTAATATATATAAAAGTGAATTAAACTAGAAAAAGATGTATATATAAATTTTCAATATTGTGAGTGAAACTCATAACTAATTCAAAGTACCTTGAAATTGCATCCTCAACCTCTTTTTGTTAAGAGAAGCAATGGTTAGCTTTACTTCTAACCTCAAAGGTAGCTAATAACTGCACCACGGCTGCTTTAACAAGTGCAATGGAGGGGGTTGAAAATGAGATGGATTTTATAAAAATAAAGTTTTATTTTTAAAACAGAAAAGGAGCGGAAAATGGCGTTAAAATTTACACATTTTCCAGGAGGGGAAAATTTTAGAATTTTGGCTGTTAATGTTAAATAAAATGTTATTTTTAAAACATGATATCTTATTAAAAAAAAAACAAAAATTGAATATCTAGTTACATATATGTATATTAATGTATTATACTCCAGGTTTGACCGTTAGGATTTGCATAAATCATTTCATTATAAAAAGATATTTACTCTTTCCACAATAACTATTATTGACAAAAAATTTTAATATAAATCTATGCTTTTACTGGATTTCTCCAGGTATTTAGTGCTTCATCTAAAACCTATCAGTTATCCACAAGTCAGTTACTTAAAATGATTCTGAAATCAACTGTAATTTAAACTTGCAATCTAACGTATGCTGAAAGGCCTAATTAATGTGATTTCTTAAGAGAACATGTATCTAAGCACAGATGACACAAATTGGTGCTTGACTCATTTGAGTAACAAAGTGCTTTGAGGTTTTTTTGAAACGACGCGTTTATTTGTCTTTTGGCTACGCCGAGATGTGCTTTTTTATTGTAAAATTATATATTAAAAACTAAAGTTACTGTTACATTTAAAAATTATATGCAAAAATAGTAAAGATTACTTGTTTTTTTGTTAATAAAGTTAAAAAACCTGTTTTTTCGTTAATAAAAATAATAATATTTCGTTAAACTAAAGAAAATTTAAAATAAAAAAAAACCTTAAAAAAAAATAATTTATTTTTATCAGTAAAAAGTTCTCGTTATTAAAAAAAGAGTAGTGAAATTATTTAGGTGACTATTAAAATCAGACTAGGCTTTCATTGGCACGCACAGCAAATTAAACGGCACTTTGCACAATTTATAAGGACTTTTTTCAAATTTATAAGATTTTTTTTTTTTTCTAAAAATGCTTAGTGATAAGTATTTTTTTTTAAACTTTGGGTCCTAAATGACAGATTTTGGAGGCCGAACCATTAGCTACAGCACCGAATAGAATATTCCATAACTTAGAATCACTTATGGCAATATATATATATTTTTTAAAATAATCAACTAGATTAGCTCAATATTGTTACTAGTTTTTATTTAAGTATAATGATTCTATTAAAATAATTGCTTAATGAAACAAAAAACTTTTTTTTTTAGAAAGATTTTTAATTTGAGTTTTCCCCTCATTAAAACTGGGTGAGTCGTTCGTAAAATTAAAGAGGTATTACATAACAGAGGAATTACATAACAAATCCGGTAAATTAATTTTACGGATTATATATTATTATATAAATTATACAAACGGATTAAATTAATTAACAAAGTTTGCAGACCAATTCGGTATAATATTTTAAAAAAATCATTTTCCAAATGCTTTGTTATAGTTGTATTTTTAATGTTTTTAATGATTTTTTAAAATGATAGGCTAACTTTCAAAAATATAATTATACAAAAATAATAAAAGAAAAAAGTCAGGTTTATTTTAACATGATAAACTTTACTTAATAGAAATAATATTACCAGACAAAATTATATATAATAAAATATAACGGGTTGCAACAATTTGTTAATTCTTGGATTTGCAATAATTCATTCGAAAACAAAGAAAGTTTAAAAAAAAAGTAAAAATAAGAACAACAATTTGCTATTACGAAACTACGTAAGGATTAAAATTGTCTGTTTCTTAAGAACCTTCAACCATAGCATGAATATGAAAATTTAATGCTGATCGCGACTGTCGAGGTTGTAAATGAACTGCAATAACTTAAAAATAAAATTACATTATTCAATATAGTTTGTAATGTGTCAATATATTAGTTAAAACACTTTAAATAAAAGACTTAAATAACCGTTACATACCCTTTTCAATCGATGACCCAGACCAATAAGGACTTCTGCAATTATTACCGAGAAAACATTGCCACTAATATTACCTTGTATGAAAAGCAACGAGTACGGTTTCAAGAAGTTTTCTGAAGCAATTAAAAATTTTTTTAAACTAACATTCGTTTAGTAACTAAATAACCGTTATAAACAAGTGATGGCATGGAATAACTTTCAAATCCATCGTATTGTTCTAAAGAAAATATTAATTATAAATAAATATAACTTAGTTATGCACTTCTTCATTTAAAACAGAAAGTTTCTTTCTTTCAATAAAACACAAAAAAGAAAAAAAAATTTTAGCGTTTTTTTCGGGCGCCCATATCAGGCTAAGGGTACCAAAACAGATCCATATATGTCAAAAAACATTTATATGTTAAAAAACATTTATTCTAATTAATAATAATACAAATAAAAGTATTAGTAATACAAATCAGGGTTGGAAAAAACCCAGGGTTTTTTAAAAAAACCCAACCCAAATGGGTTTTTTGGGTTTTTTTAAAAATCGATCAAAATACCAAATTTTTATAATTTGTACGAGTACAATAATTTTTTTTTTTTAATTTCATAAATTCACCTCCCTATTGCTCCAATGACCATTTCAGTCAAGGGAGCAACTCATTTTTTAAAAATATTTTGTCTCAATCCTTAACATTACCATTTTTACTAACAAACAACATTAACAACTAAAATTTTTAAACAAAGGCGCTGTGTGGAGAAATAGATTGAGACAGTAATTTCAGCAGAGGTAATTTGAACCCCAACCTTCTGGTTGTGAGCCAAATGTTTTGCTACTAGTCTACTAGCACATTTTACCTATAGTGCAAAAAGGGGCTCCATCAACTATAAATGATGTTAATTAATTGCTCTAAATTAAAAACATGTTCAGAATAGTTTTGACTAAAATAAAATCAGTGTAAAAATCATGACAATTGAGTTATTCAAAGTTGGTAAGACAATATAAATGTTGCAAACTAGTTTTTTTTACTAACATGTTCAACATATCATTTCAAAAACTACTTTGCACAAGTTTACAACGTGTAATCAACAAGTTTGCAACATGATGTTGCAACCTTATAAGTTATTATCAATCAGGATGACTATGAACACTTTTTAAACATTTTTGTATCATAAAAGAAAACTGCTAGCCTAATCACTACATGTTTTTTTATCAGAACATTATACTGTCCAGCTTCCTGGAAAAGTTATCGGCCTGATCAACTGGACTGGCAAAAAATGGATTTTTGCCTAAACTTTGTTTCTAAATATATATAAAGTAAATTTTTTAAGAACCATACAGTGTCTTCGCCACCAAGTTTTTTTTTTTCCTTGAAGATGTTTTACCGGCTCAGTTTTGCAATGCAAATTGCAAACTGAATCAAAGTAACACATTATATAGCTCTATTGTGTGTGTGTTTCTTCACCTTTTAGCAACTTGATACTGATGTTAATTTTTAATCCGCTGTTCATAGTCACCCCTGTTGGTGGTACATGTTGTAAACTTGTAGCTGATGCAAAATATTCAAAACCTGTCAAAAGACAGATGAGCACGAGTGTCATTTTTACCAACAAATCTTGTCCTTGTAAAATGCATACAAGTTTTCAACATGTTCTCTCGTTGAATGAGCAAACATGTTGCAAGCTTGCTTGCACATAACTTAATTTTTTTTTAAGTTTTAAAGTTGTATGCACTTAATGACAAATCTAGTAAACTGTAGTATTTTTTTTTTGCATGACAACTTTCCATTTCTAAACTGTAAATAAAGTTTAATAATTTTTATATATAGTATTTTGCTTGTGGCTTTGTATTTTTTTTTTGCAGTTAACAACAAAAAAAAAAGAAGATCAAATACCAATATAAAGGAATATAGACATTCGGGAGGAGAATAAAGATACTAAATAACTAGTAATGTCTTGAAATTTAGTTAATAGAATGATTTTTATTTCCTTTATAAGTATTTAACTAATTTAATGTTTTAATACATATTTCAATAACATTTATAACTTGCTAAATGTTTTAAAAAAATAATAAATAACCAACTTGCTACAAAAACAGATTGATCGATTTTGGGTATATTCTAAAGACCATTATGTATATAAATACTGTGTTTACAAGAGTAATTACAGTATAAAGGTTGCACTTGCTGATAATAAAGTATTTATAAGTGTTAAAATCAGAGATATCAGTTGTAAAATAGGTCATTTTTAAAAAAACCCAAATATATTTTGGGTTTTTTTGGGTTTTATTGGGTTTTTTTAAGGTGGGTTTTTTTGGGTTGGGTTTTTTTGCCAACCCTGATACAAATATTGTTTTGTGTTAAAATAGAAACATAAAAAATACCTTAAAATCTTTACTAAATGGTCAAAATTTTGAAAGCATGATATGATATGATTGCCAACCATAAATTATAATAATAACTTAAAAGTTGGCAATAATATCAATGTTGCAAAAGCATGAAAAAAAAATCCAAACATAAGCTCTTCAACAACAGAAAGAATCACAGCAATTGAATGAATGTAGCAAATGTAAACATTTTATAAAATGTGGAGAAAATCTGTGAATGCAAAAGGCATGTTCTTGCATTGTAAGTCTAAGCGTAAGGCAAAACAAGATGTATACAAAGTTCATTCAAACAAGCAGAAGGTATGAGGTGAAATGGTAGATGGATAAAATGAATGGAGAATCTAGATTTATGAAGCAAATAATTACAAAAAATATAGATTTTGTTAAAAGTTGTATTAAAGGGCTATTTGGAAAATACTTAAAAATGAAGTTTAAATAAAAACAAGTTGGATGACTTATTTTAAAAAATTGCTAAATGAAGAGTTTGGAAAGATCAAAAAAGGTAAATAAGGTTAGAGGACCAGCAAATATCAAGTAGTGAAGGTAAAGAAAAGATATTCAAAAAGCTGAGTTAAGCAAGTCTGATAATCCTTTCAGGTTATTTGTTTTTAGGTCAGAGAAGGGGACCAAAGGTGTGATATTTATGATATTATAGCTATTTATAAAAATGTGACAATATCAAAAAACAAGTTATTGAAAGTAAAACTTTTGGAATAAATTTTGGTGTGCCTTTAAGGTTCAGAATTCGGTCCTTTACTTTTTATTGTTAAACTCTAAAGAGTTTAGAATAGGTTTATCATGAAAGCCATTTTTTGTAGTTTATTTGTGCTTGATTGCAAAATCAGTAGAAAAACTTAAACTAAGAGATCAGTGTTGGAAGGAATGGAACTAAAAGGATGTAAAGTAAAAAATGAGCTAGGAAGAAAACACTAGAAAACGACCAAGTGGAGAGTGGAGAAAAGAGCTAGAGCTAAAGAGATGTAGTGTTTCAAAGTTCTTATTAGATAGCCAGTTTTGAGTGTAGAAAAGAAGTCAAAAAAGATAGTAAAATAAATAATAGATAAAAAAAAAAGGTGTACTGATAAATTTGTTATCTCAAAGATACAATTAAGTTAGCTGCAGGAGCTGAAAAAGCATCAAGGGCACAAGTAAGGTGTACATGGGTGCAAAAAATAAGCAACAATTTTTAGAGAATAGAAATAGCTAGACTACCTGATACAGTGTATCAGGGAAGATCAATGTGTTCAGGAATATAGAGTATAAAATGATTAGTTATCAGTAGGTAAAGAGTAGAAGAATAAAAACTTAAAAGGTGCATTGCAGGTTGTGCAATGCAACACTTGAAAAAGTGACAGGTAAGGAAAGAAGATGTTCAAAATTGTATATATTTAGAGGAATAGCATTATGAGAAACATGCAATCTGTAGAAGGGACAAAACAAAAACGCTGGAATAATGATGAGGATCATGATTTTAATTGATTTCTAAAAATAATATACAAATGCTGATAACTTTTTTTAAAAAGTTTGTATATAATCTCATTAAAATTTTATGTATTAGTATTCCTTAGAAAGCTAATACAATTTATGTGCTTGATCACCAACACCAAAACTATGAAAAACAAATGAATAACATAAAAAATAAACAAAATAACATTAAAAATATATAGGTGGTTGATTTTTTTTAATAGACCACCCAGCAATAAACAAAACTAAAAAGATCAAAGTTTTTCCTATATAGCATTAATTTAAATAAAAAAGGAAAATGGCCCATTACGTCATGAAAAGTGTCGCTTAAAAAAGCTTTCCTACTTTTTCTTTTTAATATTTTGTGCTGCGTAATTTATGGACAATCCCTTAACTGGTTTACAGGTAAATCTAAAAATGTATAATTGTATTACTGGTAATTTTATTGATGATTACCGGTAAATTTGGTTAAAAAAATATCATAAAAATCTAAGAAACTACATACATTCATTTAATGAAAAACTGCACTACTCATCTATTCAACAAATAGAAAAATGAAGATATGTTTTTTCTGTTTTTATTTTTTTACTTAAGCAGTTATTTTCTTTCTGTTATTATTCTGTCTCTAGTATTTTGCTGACTTGATATTAACTGAATGTGCACATAATTATTTTGCTCATATCATAAACTTAATCTTATCAAAGTAAGTCAAAAAGGTAATAAAATAACAAATATTTTGTCTGTTTCATGGGAGGAAAAAAATCAGGGTTGGCAAAAAAACACAACCTAAAAAAACCTAAAATATATATATATATATATATTTTTTTTAAATACTCTATTTTACAACTGATAAGTCTGATTGTAACTCTTATAAATGCTTTATTATCAACAAATGCAACTTTTATACTATAAATACTCTTGTAAACACTGTATTTATAAACAAAATGGTATTTAAAACATAATTTTGAGTTCGAACTACTTACAGAATAATCCAAAAAAGACCTTTTTTTTTCAGAGAAAGGTAATTATCTATTACCTTTTTAAATCATATAGCAAGTTAAATATTAAAAAATATTATTGAAATATGTATTAAAATGTTAAACTAGTTAAATATTTATAAAGGAAATAAAAATAATTCTATTAACTAATTTTCTAATAACTAATAAAGTACAAGATATTACTAGTTATTTAGTATTTTTACTCTCATCTCATGCCTATATTTCCAAACAATGTCATTTTATATTGGTTTATGATCTTTATTTTTTTAAAGCTTATGTTGTTAACTGCAAATTTCAGTACAAAGCTACAAGCAAAACACTATATATAAAAATTGTTAAACTTTATTTGCAAAGAAAAAGAAGGTTGCCAGGCAAAAAAAAAAAATGCTATAGTTTACGAGGTTGTGGACTTGTCCTTGTTAAGTGCATACAACTTTCAAACATAAAAAACATGTTACGTGCAAGCAAGTTTGCAACATAATGGCTCATTCAATGAGAGAACACTTAGAAACTTGTATGCACTTCACAAGGGCAAGATTTCTTGGTGAAAATGATACTTATGCTTATCTGTCTATTTTACAGGTTTAAATATTTTATATCAGCTACAACATTTTTTTTACAACATTTACTGTCAACAAGAGTGACTATAAGTAGCAGCTTGAAAATGAAAATCAGTAGCAAGTTTGCTAAAAGGTAAAAAAACACACACAAAAGAACTATATATTGTGTTACTTTGATTCAGTTGCAAAACTGAAGTAATAAAACATCTTCAAAGAAAAACCATGTAATGGTTCTGTCTGTCACTGTATTGGTTCTTAAAAAAATTATTTTAGATATTTTTAAGAAAAATCTAAGTATAGGCGCAAATCCATTTGCAAAACAAATCTATCCATTATCTAAAAAATAAAAACATGAAGTGTCAATGTCACACCAAATAGGCTAATAATTACTCTCACATTATTTTTAAAATACAATTATGATCATATAAAATAAGAAAATTAAGACAATTACTGCATAATGTTGATCAGGCTTTTAACTGTTCCAATGTTGTTTGTTAGTAAAAATGGTAATGTTATGTTCTAAGTTAAAGATTGAGACAAAAAACTTTAAAAAAATGAGTTGCTCTCTTGACTTAAGTGGTTTATTATAAGATTCATCAAAGTTTTAAGCTATTATTCTAAAACAAGATTGATCTCATTATTAGATACACAAATATATATATGCCCATTGAAAAATTCAAAAATTTTTACAATATTATGCATTTTACCAAAACTAACTGATCATTTTTTCAGTGTAAAATCAGGAGGTATTTTACTACTACCGTTGAGTTGAGGAGTTGAGTAAACTAAAAATAATAAGCTAATTGTAAAAAATAAAAAAGTAATAGATGTATTTTTTTCTACAAAACAAAATAGTCATGCAATTTGAAATTTCAAGTCCAAAAGTTCTTGCAATAGATTTTTTATTTACAGAATTACCGGTAACAATAAAGTTCACAATCCCTATACATTATTTCATAAACATATGAAACTGACGGATATTAGAATACTTATTTATTTAGTCATAAAATATAGTATTCATAACAAAAAAATAACTTAAGTTAAAATATTCAACAACAAAAACAACAATTATTTTTCATTTTGAAATAGATAATTTTCTGAAAATATCTAAATTTCTGAAAATAAAAAATAAATTTTCTATTATTTCAAAAATTTGAAACTAATACGTGTTTCAGAAAAAGAAAAAAGTATTCCTTAGAACAGATGATTTTATTATGATTCAATTAAATGTGACATATATTTGACCCTAATTAAAGAAATATTGATATTTTTCAAAATACAATCAATATGTTGATGAATCTGTGATCCAAAATTGTCTGATGCAAAATGTTTTTCCAAAAACATTTTAACTAAAGCCTTATACAAAGCTCGATTTAAAATCTGACTAGACCTAGAAGAAAAAACTGGGGTATAGCTAATTTTAACACAGTAAACTAGCTTATTTTAGATACTGACAAAAATATTAAAACTACATGAACTATTTTAATTGTCAGAAAAATAATAATGTTAACAAAAGTTTAAAACTTGATAGATATTAAACAGATAAATATTATTGTAAATTGGTGTCTAATAGGTGCAATAATTGAGACAATGCTCTAAATCAAGAGTTAGCGAAATTTGCAAAAGAGAGTGCAAAATATAGCTTATAACCAATGTGTGTATATATATGAGGGTGATGCAAAAAACAACTTTTTTTAAAATAGTCTGCTGCTCTCAACTAAATGTATTCTATATAATGCAAAAATATTAGGTTTAAAATTTTTTTGAACAAAAAATATTTTTAGAGGTGCCTCATGCCTCAATTTAGAGGTGCCTCATTTTAGAGGTGACTATTACAAATTTGACAGGTCCCTAATATTTTAAAAAAAATAATTTTTCTAAAGTATGTCAACCTGGTACTCAAAAGAAGCAAAATTATATAAAAACTTAAAAAGTAACAATCAATTTACATAAAAAAAAAAAAAAAAAAATTAATAAATTATTTTAAAAAACTTGAAAATATTGACTTTTTTTATTATCACCTTTTAAAACAATAGTTTTTAGGCAATTATATCTGAAAAAAATATTTTTATGTAAATTGATTATTATTTTTAAAGTTTTTATATAATTTCGCTTCTTTTGATTACTAGGTTGACATACTTTTCAAAAACTATTTTTTTCCAAATATCAGGGACCCGTCAAATTTTTAAGGGGCATGAGGCACCATTAAAAACATTTTAAGTTCAAAAAAATTTTAAACCTAATATTTTTGCATTATTTAGAATACATTTAGTTAAGAGCAGCAGACTATTAAAAAAAAAATGTTTTTTGCATCACCCTAATATACATATATATATATATATATATATATATATATATATATATATATATATATATATATATATATATATATATATATATATATATATATATATATATATATATATATATATATATATATATATATATATATATATATATATATATATATATATATATATATATATATATATATATATATATATATATATATATATATATATATATATATATATATATATATATATATAATATTAGAAATCACTTATCAATTTCTTTTTTTTTACACAACATTTTAAAAATTGAAATTGATAAGTTAAAAAATGGTATTCACTTTAAGAAAAGTGTTACTAGATAAATAAGATAATTTTGATTCCTCAGAAGATATTAAGTTCAGTAGCTTTTTAATTTTTTTAAAGTTATCTTTTTTTTTAATGTTTAGATATTAGTAAAGATTTCCGGAGAGTTACAAAATTGTACTATGTATCAGAGAGTCACAGCTATCATTTAAATGCAGTTCATGAATAACTGCCCTGCGAAGCTTTGAAATTTCAAAAAATTCAAATCTAAAATTTGAATCAAAAAATTCAATTTCAAGATTTAATTCGAAAATAATAGAAAATCGAATTCTTATTTTTTTTTTGTAATGGTTTTTATATATATTCAGCACTTAGGAACTATCACAATAATGTTACTTATCTTTAAATACATTTAGGGGAAAAAGCACAGGAAAAGTTTTTTTTTGTTGTTGTTGTTGTTTCTGCTCTTTTTTTTAAATTATGCATTGCAAAAAAAATTATTTTATTTGGTTATCCTCAAAATTTTGATTTGAATTGTGAATCAAGAACTTCTTTGGTTTGAAAAAAACCCATTTGCAGGGTCCTTATATATATATATGTATGTATATATATATATATATATATATATATATATATATATATATATATATATATATATATATATATATATATATATATATATATATATATATATATATATATATATATATATATATATATATATATATATATATATATATATAATTAGCCCAATATGAATATATATAACCCAATATGAATATATATATGAATATATATAACCCAATATGAATATATATATATATATATATATATATATATATATATATATTCATATTGGGTTTTATATATATATATATATATATATATATATATATATATATATATATATATATATATATATATATATATATATATATATATATATATATATATATATATATATATATATATATATATATATGGGCAATTCTGCGAGAGTGGCGGTCGTAACATCTGACGTTCTTTAAGCTATTAAAAATGAACCAAAAATGGAGACAACTTGAAACTTTCCAGAAATGTGGAATACTATTATATAATTTAGTAAGCAAAAGTTGCAGTATTGAAGTCTTAAACTTTTTTCAAAAATTAACTCGGCGAAGCGTGACGGTTGTAACGCTTACTTTTTATCGCTTCTAAACAAAACAACTCTGCCAGACTAAATGCAGCGAACAACATGGTAAAAAAAAAAATCATTTGCTGTGTGCATTTAGCACATATTGTTGTTATTATATGCAGAGTTTCATAGTTTTTACTTGAACTTTTACAAACATTTCTGTTTTTTTTATGTCATGACGGTCGTAACCGTGACGGTCGTAACGAAAAATCTAATTTTAAAAAACAACAAATAAATTGACGCAATCAAAAAAAAAAAGATGAATAATTATAAAAACATGTAAAAAATGTAAAAGTATGAATTTTATAACATTATCGAAGTTCTCAGTTATGGTTTTTTGATACTGGGTTCGTTTAATTTGGAATAGGCGACCAAAACCTGACTTTGTACCAAACATTTATTTATACTTTATTACTTTACTAAATTTTTAATGGTTTATGCTCTTAATGCTCCCTGGTCCCAACATCATTGTTTAAAACTATAACTTCACGAGATTTTACTCTGTTCCAAACAAATCGCTTCAACGATCCTCCTACACCATCAACTGCTCCTTTACCGTAAGAGGTAGCAAAAAAATTCCACTCTATAGATTGAAAATGATATTTCACAGAGCAATGTTGTATGAATTTGGCCATGTAACGATTTTTGAATTGAGTGCAAGGGCCATCGCTCCATAATATAACTTTTTTTATATAATCAATGCAATAGAGGTCAAATATTTCACTTAAGTAAGTAGTAGTGGAGCGCTTTGTTTTATCATTATCATCGGATATTATTACAACTGATTTTGGCTCTAATTGGTAACGATAGATAACAACTGTAAACAAAGTAATACTAGACTGCGACCAATAAGCAGCTTGAACAGCATCCTGATAACCACATACATAGTTTTGTGAATAATCAAAGTGTATCAAAATTTGGTCTGGTTTGAGATTTTCCTTTTGACTACGGTATTGCTCAGACTGGTGCTTTTTAGTGGTAAATAGTCGCAAAAGTGTTTATAGACGTCTGTAATGTTTTTTTTATGTTCACTGAGTACACAGTGATGATCATCTTTTATCCACCAACTATAGGTGATGAATGTATTCATGTCTTCGTTTTCTGGCAAAAGAACTTTAAATAATTTACAATCACTACATAACGAACATTTCATAATCTAACATTGGGACGTAGGTGGATTACACAATACATATTTTTCTAACCATTTATTACAATACAATGGAAAACTTGAACTTGCGTGATTTCTTCAGTAGTGCATAAGCCATATTCAGCACCTAACTGCTCTACAATAGTTCGTCTTTTATTTGGAGACTTTAAAAGAGCCCGTTTTGTTCTAAAAACTTTATTTAATATTAGAAAACCCAAATTATGCGAAAGCAATAACATTAAAAAATATAGTTAAATATAATTAAATACTTGTTTAATGCTTTTGTCATTGAAGATTTGCAGTTATAAGAATTATCAGGTGTAACATTCAAACTAGTGTTAGCAGTAAATTCAAGTTTTTTTTTTTATTCTTAACCTTTGGTTACGAACTTTCGCTTGATTTTTTTGCTTGTTTTCTTTTCTTGGTGTTAATAACTGTCTCCTTTGATAACTTCTCTTTCTTTCTTATTCCAACAGCACTTGTCTGTTTCTTGCTCTATAAGCTTTTGATCTTTCAGGATTTGATTTAGGCAATTTAAAAATGTTGTTAAATGCGACAGCTTCTGTTTGAGATTTTCGTTCTGTTATGTTAAAAAAAAAAAACGCGAATTTTATAAATAAAAACCCCACGAAATCTAATGAACAAAAAAGTTGCAATGCAAACTAGAAACAACGTTTAAACTAAAAAAAGTTTTCTTCATGTTAAAAGTTTTTATTTCTTTACAAATATTAATTTATTTACATCAATTATTTAAAATAAGTGATGTATATTTTAAAAAAGAAATAGGAAAAACTTTAACAAGCTTATCAATATATTGAGTAAACAAACAGAAAATCAAACCAAATTGATTTGTAACTTGGTTTCAATAATAAAATCTCGGTTTTCACTTGGTTTCAATAATAAAATCTCTTTCAATAATAAAATCTCGCTTAAACTTTTTATTCAAACGTCAAGAAGCCGTTATGGAAAAACAAGCATATCGTGATGGTCGTAACATACTTCGTTTACATCTTAATACAATCATATGAAGCTCTTTTTTAAAAAAAAATGATACGATGATAAAACTTATATCAGCATATTTACTTTTACTATATTTTTAGTTTTATAAAGTCTAATACGATGCCTAGAAAAAACTTTTCAACTTTTTTTCGGGACGGTCATAACGCATTAATTTGATAAATATATTCTTATTCTATACATAGTTGGAGTGCGTTTTTTTAAAAAATGATTTACAGAATGTTTATTTATGTCTTAAGTCAAACTTAAAAGTAATAGTTACTTAAAAATGCAGCATTGAAACCTTTTTTAACGCTTCACAATAGGACTATATAAAAACGTCAAAAAACATTTATATAACCCTTACAACTTCAAAGCCATGCTATGGTATGATAAAATAACTTTTTAAATAACTTTTTTGCTTAAAAGTATTTTTAAATATTTAAAAAAAGAGTTTATTGAGGTTATGTGTCTTTCTAACTTTTTTTTTTTTTCCTCTTTCTCGCGGAATTGCCTATATATATAAATATATTAGGACCCTATATATTTGAACCCAAATATCTTTACAACTTAACGTGATGGTGAAAAATGAGTTGAATATTTGAAATCAAAATGAGAAATGCTATTCAAAATTAATAAAAAAAAAAAAAAAATTTTTTTTTGTTGACCCTAAAAAAAATATTTGTTGACCTGTGTAGTCCATTTTTTTCAAGGTTATTTAAGGACGTTCAAGGAGTTTAAAATTTGTTAGATATTAAACAGATAAAGATTATTGTAAATTTTTTAATGATATTTAAGGACATTTAAGGAGGCTTTTAATTTTAAAGGATATTTAAGGTTTTCAAGGCGAAGTGGGTTTATATATATATATATATATATATATATATATATATATATATATATATATATATATATATATATATATATATATATATATATATATATATATATATATATATATATATATATATATATATATACATGTATATATATATATAT